>JBBPBX010022902.1:11045-31694 GCA_038048925.1 Garcialebias charrua | reverse complement strand
TATATATATACATATATATACAGTATATGTATAAATATAAACACAATACCTGTACATATGTTTTTACCATTTTTCATAGATCTATGACTTTCCATGTACACAACAGGCCTTTTTCTCTCAAACACTGGTCACAAGTTTGTGTACATCTGTGTTAGTGAGCACTTCTCTGCAGAGAAACTGCAGACCACCAGCCCAGGACCTCCACATCCAGCATCACCTCCAAGATCAACTGAGACCAACCACCGGGACAGCTGCTGCAACAATTGGTTTGCATTTTTTTTTTCTGCAGAAACTGTCAGAAACATCTCAGGGAAGCTCATCAAAGCTCATCTGCGTGCTCGTTGTCCTCATCAGGGTCTCCACCTGACTCCAGTTTGTTGTTGTAACCAACTTGAGTGGACGAATGCTCACATCTGATGGCATCTTGCGCGTTAGAGAGGTGTCCTCATCATGGATGAATCCCAGTTTCACTGTACAGGGCAGATGGCAGATGTATGGCATTGTGTCAGTAAGCAGTTTGCTGATGTCAACCTTGTGAATCAGGTGGCCCATGGTGGCGGTAGGGTTCTGTTATGGACAACAAACACAGGGGCTGGTGTTGTTACACATGGTCTGCGGTTGTGAGGCCAGTTGGATGTACTGCCAGATTCTCTGAACATGGACATTCCTGCAGTCAGCATGCCAATCACACGCTCCCTCAAAACATACAACATGCATGTCATTGTGCTGTGTGATAAAACTGCACATTTTAGAGTGGCCTTTTATTGTGGTCAGCCTGTTATGGTGGCACACCTGTGCAATAATCATGCTGTCTAATCAGCGTCTTGATTGTCACAGTCTGTCCCGTAGCTGTCTAGTATTTCTGTTTTCTCCTTTTCTGCTTTATTGTGTTTATTTCATTCTGCTCTTTATACTTTTGTTATTCTGCTTTTTGTGTGATTTCTGTTCTTATGTACCATTCTGTTTTCTGTCACTTCCCACTCACTCCTCAGTCTGCCTCTCTTGTCTTCAGTCTTAATCATTCACACCTGTCTCATCAGCTACCTGCCCAGGTGCTCTCATTACTCACTCTCCCTCTGTCTTATAAAAAGCCTTTCTCTCATCCAGTCCTCGTCCGGTCATTGTTCTGCTTTGCTCAGACAACATGGTCCTCCTCTGTTCCTGTTCTGAGAATCTGTCAGAGTCTGAACCCATCCTGTTTTTACCTGCCTGACCCTGCTTGTAAGTTTTGCTGCCTCGACATCCTTTTTGTTTTTTTAAAATACCATACCATACCATACCATTTTATTTATAAAGCACTTTAAACAGGAACAAGTCCACCAAAGTGCTGGACAAACAAACACGCAACAGGCAACACATACAATGAAGTACAACACGAAAAACATAAAAACATTGCAGATCATAAATCAAACGATCCAGTACACATCAGCTGGCATTGAAAGCGATGGAGTAGTAGTGAGTTTTTAACCGGGATTTGAAAACCGAGAGGGAGGGGGCCTGTTTGATGAGCAGCGGTAACTCGTTCCAGAGTCTTGGGCCTGCTACAGAGAACGCTCTGTCACCCCTGCGCTTAAGGCGAGTTTCTGGAACTATTAAGAGTACCTGATCCTCTGACCTCAAAGCACGTGGAGGACATATGGGTGTATCAGATCCGAGAGATAGGCGGGGGCGAGACTGTTCAGCGATTTGTAGACATACATGAGAATTTTGAATTGGATTCGAAGATGAACCGGTAGCCAGTGAAGGGAGGCCAAGACTGGTGTAATGTGCTCTCTTTTGCGTGTGCTGGTTAAAAATCGGGCAGCTGCGTTCTGAACCAGTTGTAATCGTGCAATGGTGGCTTGACTGACGCCAAACAGAAGTGAATTGCAGTAATCAAGCCTAGATGTAATGAATGCGTGAATCACTGTCTCCAGGTGCTTTTTGGATAATATGGGCTTCAGCTTAGACAGACGCCTCAGCTGGAAAAAACAGGATTTGACAATCATGTTTACATGACTGTTGAGTTTCATGGAAGGATCCATTATCACTCCCAGAAAATAAATCCCTTTTATTTGAAACTCGTGCTTCGCCTGCCTGCCTGCATATGGGTCTAAAACCAGAGGACTGTGTCATTGATATGCAACACTTGTGAGGTGGATGGATTATTTCAGTAAAGGAGAAGTGCTCACTAACACAGATTTATACAAATTTGTGAAGAATATTAGAGAGAAAAGGGCCTGTTGTGCATATAGAAAAAGTCTTAGATCTTGAGATCAGTTCATGAAACACTGGAGTAAAAACCAAAGTGCTGTGTTTATGTTTATTCAATGTATGACGGTGGCCAGCTTGTTTTAGATGTGGCAACTGAATTTTTGAAAGTGACCGTTCTTACTCCTAGATGCTGCCATACACCAAAATGAAAGTCGGTACCTCACTTATTTGTCAAGTTATGCTCACAGTGCAGATGGACGGAGGGTATTTCCAATCTCCATCGTCACTCTGCAACGGGTGACAAAAATGAGGAATCGCAACCCAAACTGGCCTTCACATAAGAGGGGTTTGTGTTAGAAATGCCCAATTATACAGTAGTGTATTTGAATTAGTACTTAGATTTTGTCACCCATTTAAAAACATAAAAATACAATTTCCTAAAAACAAAATACAGCTTGAAAATGAAAAAATATCAAATGTGGTACCACTTTACAGTATGGCTCCCCTTATAGATGGCTAATAAATAGTTCATAGATGTGTTATTAATTAGTCTATAAACACTTTATAAATCATTAATAACTGCTTATTATGCATTAATTAAGGGTGACAAAGACAAAACTGACCAGTTTCTTGCTAAATAGTGAAGCAAATTTGCCACTTACCATATTTTTCACCATATAAGTCAGTTTTTTTTGCATAATTTGCATGCCCTGTGACTTAAACGCTTAAGTGATATATTTATGGATTTTTCCATTATTTATAAACCAATTTTTGTCTGAGATATCACAGTTTTCATTCATTCTGACTGAAGATATTGAACACTACCATTTTCAGCCGCTAGATGGCACTCGAATAGCATGGCATGTCGTCGTATCATGTAATAGGTAAAAGTGGCTATTAATGACACAATCAGCTTGCCATAGCCTGCCACCTTCATCCAGCTCACCTGGAGCAACCATCAAATCAGCTTCATTTCGCAGCGCCGCCCCGGAGAAATGCAGCTAATTTGACCATTGAAGTGGATTTATTAAGTAAAAGTTAGACTGAGACACACCTTTACTATAATGTTGAGAAAACAAATAATTGTTTTTTAAGTGTTAATCTTGTTAAATTCCTATTAAAGTCCTCCCGTGCACACTCCCGCGGCCGCCATTTGGCAGGCAATCGATTTTTGGAAACACCGGCCCACATTTCTGGGTTGTCAGCAGTGATGCTTAATAGATGCAATTTATACAGTGAAGCGACATATTTATGGATTTTCCACTTTATTAGACATATTTGGACTGTTGCGACTTATAGGGTGGTGCGATTTGTACGGAGGAAAATACAGTAGGTAAACTGATTAGGCTCACTATTTGGCAATAAACTCGTAAGTTTTGTCTCTCTGTTGTAGTGGAACACCTCATCTCTGATATTTTAGGCTTGATCTTCAAGTACACCTCTCTGCATCTCTTTGAAACTCTAACGCCAAAAATACACTACACGCGTTACGGCTCCGCCCCGCTCCGGTCCGACCTCCGCAGCAAATACGCACCCATTATAATCAATGACAGAATTTACACTGGCTCCGCACGGCGGGCGAGCTGCGGAGAGCGGACGGCAGTCCGTCAAAATTAGAAATTTTTCTATTTCTGCCGGACGCCGGAGCTGTGCCGGAGTCAACTTTTGAAGATTACGTCGCACCAACAGGAAAAGGAACGAGCACAACTTCCGTATTTACAAAATAAAATCACCACGGGCGGACTTAATCCTAGCTCTATACGGATTTATTTGTACAAAAATGCTGTCAAACTATCATTTATGACTACGCCTACAAACGCAATACAAGAAATAAATAAAGTATTTTATTCTGAAATGTAATACATCACTTCCTGTTGCTCAAACCATGTCCTGTCGCTCATTTACGAGAGAAGATCAAGGCAGCAGTCTCTACTGTTGTTCTCCTTCTTCCACCGAATGAATTGTTTTGTTCTGACTTACTTATTTATCACTTGATTTATCGCGCGATCCCGCAAATCCCGCGCATGCGTCTAGGAGCGGCGCATGCAGGCGGACCTGAGCTGACCGGAGGTAGTGGAAATTGGAGTTTGAGACGCTCAGCTGCGACCTGCGGAGCGGAGCGGACCGCAAGTAGTGTATTTTTGGCGTAAGTGTTACACTTTCTTGAAGCTCTCAAGGACACTATTTTTGTTACAATTATTTTGAATTAATGGACACCAATTAATCAGATTGAACTTTCTCTTTATTGTGTGTTAATTCAGAATTGATCTACAGTATACTTTTTTATTACAATAATGGTGGCCCTGTAAGTGTTTAAATACCTTACAGTGCCTATATTGTTACATTTAATGGTGGCTCGTCCGCGTTCCTAAGACGGTTATTAGGTTGCGTTTTTGTGGTCTATTGTCACGGTATTTGTTGGCATAGTTTTTATCCTGTTGTGGACTTGTAGAATAGTTCTGGCTGGTGAGTGTCGGAGATTGCTAATAGTGGCATTGTCTGGTGCGTTTCCTGTTAGAATTATTTTTTCTTTCACATTTCAACGTATGTTTGAAGCTGCGGATGAATGAATGTTTGTGGTTGTGAGACGTTTCAAACCGTGTCGCAGACTAAAGCGTGCATTTGTCTTTTTGTGACCGCCGTGTCACGACGCTGCTTCATTTTATTACATCTGTGGATTGCTGTTGAAGGTCTGTTTCACGCATTTGCTGCTCCTTTGTACCTATTATCTGTTACAACGTGTGTTGGCTGAGGTTCGGGTGAGACCCACTCAGCTTTGGACCGGACGGTTCGGCCTCCAGTTCCGATTGACGTGAAGTCCATTGTTGTACACAGTTAGCGTGCTGCCTTCTCTGGAAGGCATGGGGGTAGCCTGGATGTGATTGGGCTCGTTAGCAGTATTTTCTGTGGTGTATTCTACGTTTATTTTGTGAAAGAGTGTCCAGAACTTTGGGTCGAGCTAACGTTAGCAGTTCCGAGAGACATTCGGCTACACAAGCGCTATGATTGGTCCATTGTGTGTCGTGTTCAAAAAAGTTGGTTCTGTAGACGGCTGGTTGTCAGATTCATTTTTGCACACATTTCTGACAGTTTATCTGTGTTGTTTGGGTTCTATGCACGTGATATCGTCGAAGACTGGCTTAACCGCGGTGTTTTGCGATATTTATGACTGTTTTAGAACGTTGATAAGTCCGTTCCATGCTATTGTTCGACCGACCGCAGGTCCGTGAACGCACCGCTCGAACGGCACGTCACACATGAGTGACGTCAGGTTTGGAAGACTACATTTCCCATGAACACTTGGGTTTTAGAACTGCATGTTCTGTCTTCGCTGTGATTGGTCGATTACGCTGTAAGTGTTGACGCTTGAGGGGGTGAGGAGCTCACTCCTCGTCAACTTTCACTTCAGCTGCTTGTCCTAGACAAGTTTCAGGCTTGTTGCCCGTTACTATCTTTTGAAAAGACTGTTTCAACGCGGTGTTTTTGAGATTTTAGTGGATGTATGAGTAAGTTGTTCAGATACTGCCGATCGCCATGTGACCAGGTCACGTGACACCGGGAGCTACAACTGCTTTGTGAGGACCGACCTTTTTTCTTTTAAACGCAGTTTAAAGTTGCACAGTCCAACCAATGTTTCTCACATTGTTTCGTCTTTTGTGAGACTGGGGTTCTAGAGTTTGTCACGTAAAGGCTCTAGATCTTTCTGTCTGATATTTTTGATCCGCTGTTAGACGTCTGTGAATGATAGAAGCTGCAGCTTCGCTCATAGGTGACAACAGCGCCTCTATAGCGGTCAGCAAGAGAAATTACAGTCGCTGTGATAGACTTATCCAGCGCGGTACCCCCACCTGCTGGTTGCATCTAAGAATACAGTTTGATGCAATTCTCTCTAACATTTCAACTTTCCTGTTTTTGAATAGTGTACATTTTGAAATGTTGAGGACACAGCACCCTTTCATTTGGTTTTCACATATAATCAAATGTTGATGGCAGAACAGTTACACAGATTTAATACAGACATGTCTGCATTTTGATAAAACTTGACACTTTTATCATAAATTCTGTGCAAAACAAGCTGTCTGTCCCTGTTTATTTTAAACTGCATGTTTAAAATAACACAGATGAGGCATCTTTTGTCTTGATTTTCACAGAAATCACACAAAGATAGCCGACGTGTTGATCTTGTCACGGGTCGACAAATTAATAAAAATCACTTATTTTTATTACATTTAACATCTTGGATGTTTTCTGAGCAGCTCATACACTTTGCATATTTGCACGCTGCGATATAAAACCCACTTTACTTGATTTTTCACAGAAAATCTGTACAAAGATGGACGTTCAAACAGATGAACCACCTGAGGGGGCCTCCTCTTCTATCAAACCTAGATGGATGCGTGGGAGCCGTGTGTCTCTTGCCCGTGCTTATCGCAAAGTGGGAGAGTCTGCTTCATCGTATGCTAATTACTTAGCTGCGGTGGACGTCCATCAGGATAAGTGGGAAAATCCCCTGTCATTCTACGACAGGCTAATCTCTATCTACTCCGGGGGCAAAACTGTCCCTGGATTAGAGGAAGATGAGGAGTTTAAAAGTCTTTTCATTAAGAATCTTATGCCTTTTCAACAGAAATGTGTTCGTTTCAAGGTTGATTGCGAAAAAGATACCATGGAAATGATAAAACGATACGCTGCGACAGTTTTTGAGGAAGAGATACAACCTAGAATACCATTAGAGGTTTGTCCAGGTCAAAAGGTCACATCCCACTCGCAGACAATAGAAGAGGTTCCCTCTCCTACAGAGTGCGAGAGTAAACAGGATTGTCATGGTAACGAACAACAGATCAGTTCCACGAGCTGGAACAGGGACTCAGATCGGTTCACAGGGAGTTCTGCTCCTCCTGCACCTCAGGTTGAAAACCCTGGGATGAGCAAAGGACCACAAAAGGTAGGTGTTCGCTCTCTAGGTGAACCAAGATGGTTCAGATCGAACCAGAAAGGTTTTGACCTAGGCCTCACAGTGGGTGAACTTCGAGAGAAGTTGATGTCTGGGGGCCGTGACCCATTGAAAAATGGTCTGTCCCGACATGTACCCCCGAGAAGCGGCCCTCCTGCCCCTGCACCTCGAACTGCACAGTTCGAGACATGCAAAGAGTCACATAAGCTCCAGATTAAGGAAACGACGCCTCCGCGCGCCGGAAGTGACTGAGGTTGTAAGTTGTTTGTCAAATGATTTGAATGTTACAGTGGTTGACTTTAAGAGCGGCTTGAAGACCTTTCTTTTCAACCGAGCATACTCTGCCTCCTCATGATTCTACTTTTGATCTTAGTTGATACTGTTATTGATTTTACTTGTTCTATTACTTGTTTTATTGACATTTAATTTCTGTTGCACCATGTAGCACTTTGAGATTTTCATTAATGAAAAGTGCGTTATAAATTGAATTCATTATTACAGTGTATTATTATTATTATTATGGTTGACCAAGCTGACACAACGTGTGACATTGTCCTTGATGATAACACAAACAACGTTGTTCAACCTGATGAAGCGATGCGCAGCACTGCCTTTTGCAACGACTCAGTGCACACAGTTGACGACAACAGCGTCAACACTGAAAATCAAGATGCTGACAGCAAACAAATTGCTGAAAATCCACATCCTGAAGGTCATAAGGCAGACAGCCATCATGACGCTGACAGTCACTTGGACTTCATGGTTACAGATTTTGAGGGCCCCTCCTCAAACAAAAGGGGGGCAAACTCACACTTCCAACCACAGGTAGAGGAAGGTGTGGAGATCCAAGGATCCCACACCGAGGACGCTGCACTGTCCTCTGGGACAGGTAATTCGGCTATCAGCCAAGCTTTCGATGAAACCTTGGTTCAAGAGCTTTTGAATTTAGAACTACTCAGAGATGACATGGTTCTTACAGACTCAAAGAGCACCTCTTCATTCATGAAGTGGGAAGGCACACATCACAACGACAGTGACCCGTCGCAGTCTGACCAGTCAGACACACTTGCGACTGCGCCAACAGTTGTGACACACCTAAATTACGCAGAAAGAGGTAAACGTACAGAGATACGTTGGCCGAAACCTGTAAGGTTCCTGTACAAGGTTCCCAATAAACTGCGCGAACAGCTTAAACTAAACAAAGGCATCCTAACTCGTGCCCATGGACGGACGTCCACACCTGTGTGCGTGGTCCCTCATGACCACAGGGGGGTGATGTTAGGTCATGCCCATGTCAAGGACAAAGATTTCAATAACCCCACAAATGACAAAGTTCTCGCAAACTCACAGACTTCATGGGAAAATAAGGTCGTCCAAGCACAGGATAGTAAATAAACTAAACAGTTTAAACTATACTAGTTGCGAAAAGAAACCGTTCCAACTAGAACTTAGAAACGCTAAGCATAAAACCCACAACAAAAACTAACCTTAACAACCGTTTAAATCTGCAGGATTTAATTGACATCGGTTATAAAGCTAAGAACTGTTTTTCTTGTGTGTGACACGTTGGAATCTGACGACCAGAGTGAGTTTGACGTAGTGAAACGTTGTTTTTAGTTGCTTAATTGCTACTTTTGTTGTTATTGAAGTTGTTATTGTTTTCTGAACACTCCCAGCCAAAAGAGGTTTTGATTGTTGATAAGTTGAAGACTTAAATGGATTTAACTATGCCAACATGCTGTTCATTTTGTTAAAGATCTCAATCTTTGAAGAGTCATTGTAGATTAATACTACTTAAGGTACTATAATCTACACTGATCTCCCAATCATTTAGGTAGAACCGATTCGATCGTTTCTATTCTAGATCTATTCATTTTGATGAGTCTCGCCATAGACTTCAAAATTTATAGGGAATACCAAATCTTGCGTCGTTCGTCTAAAAGACAACAGACATTTAGACCAAACTAGATTTCATTTTTTTATTTTAGTTTAACCTAAACTAAATAATGAATGGAGGAATAGTTTGAAAGAAGAGGCCTTCGTTACAGAAGCCCTCCACATTTCTATAGGTATAGATCCCTATATCTGATTTTTACAGCATTGATCCACCCCTTAATAGACCTTTTACCAGTTGACGTCATCGCGCATGCGCACTCGCATTTTTCCAGAATTTTCGGGAAGTCGGGGGGTGCGCATCTAGTGTTGTCATTACTGCCAACGCTCGCGGTGGGGAAATATGACTTTTATTTTGTTTAGAATTGTTCCAGGCAACGTAAACGAGTAAAAGAAAAAGGTGAGACTTGGTGGATATACAACACGTTTTACAACGTCCCTCTAGGAAAGTCGAGTAAAGCGACTAAAAGAAGGAAGATGTGGAGGAAGATGTGGCTTCAAGAGCTTCGCCGGCAGGACTTCACCCCGACACAAAAGCATCAACGTGTGTAATCAGCATTTATTATCTGGCATGGCCATTAATGATCCAAGCTCCGTGGATTACGTTCCAACATTACATCTTGGATATGGGAAACAGACAAAACAGAGAACAACCTCCCGTAGCAGAATGCTACTGGACAGTTGCTAAGCTAGCAGCCAGCTAGTTCTACGAGACCTCGCTGTTCCTCAGTCCACTGCCTGTGTTGAAGTTTCAACCTGTTTCAACCTGCGACATGCAAAGAGATTCTTCCTTCAACCCCACTGAAGAAATAACAGGTGAATAAAATAGCATCAAACACTGTGCAGCTCTGTAAAAATGAACAGACCACTGCACTGTTAGCCTGTAATCATTTGAACTCTTTCTGCATTGGAAAAATATACATTAGTAGTTTCCACAAGACAAACATGTTTTATTAACATTATTTGAGGTCTGACTTTAAAAACATTTCAGCCATTTCTCTGTTTCTGTAAGTTATTCGCACAGTTTTGCTGGGAGCATCGGTGACATGTCACAGAAAAAAAAAAGCAATCCTGTCATCAATGTGTATAAGCATACAGTTTAAATATAAACAAGACTGTTTTGTTTATTGTCATATGAATTAATACTTTGTTTTACAGCAGCAACTGGCCAACAACTCCTTGTTGACAAAGGGTTTGATGTCAAGTCAGAGGTGGTTTATTACAGTAATTGATTACTGAAATAGTCCACACATCCCAAAACAGACATTGATTGTAGTACATTAAATTTAGAAATGAACACACCAACCTTTAAAAATAAAGAAACTGTGCTCTAATTTGACTTTTAGTGAAGTGGAACTTTTGTTTAGTTAAATTTTTTAATCTGTTAATACACAAATGCTGTTTTAGTCACATTAAAAAAAAAAAAACATAAACATTACACTGTCTAAAGTCTCCAAGTTGTCAGAGAAGGCATCATTAAAAAAAAATATTAGCAGGTTACTGTCTGTCCTAGGCTGCTGTCCTTGACAAGTGAAATGACAAACACAAACACATCTTCTGGTATGTGTTGTTTCTGTTTGTGACTTATATAAATAATGTGTGTGCTTGTGAGACATTTAAAGATGTTTTGAACTTCTGGCAGGTCTCTCTGATGGCGTGGAGACTGGACAGGGCCCGCGGTCGTCAGCTACTTCATCTGCCGGAGGGTCTGGATCGAGAAACCCCAGCCAGGGGCTTTGAGCATACCTCAAAAGAAAAAAACATGAAGTTTTAAATTCTAGACAAAATAAAGGAATTAAAGAAACATACAGATAAGTGTTAGTGGTTTTTAAAGTTTACTACTACAACCTGCAAAAGGCAACAATGGCGCCACGCTCAAAATGTCATTGTGAAGACCAGCCAGCAGTGATGGGCTCATCAGGATGTCGTGGGTCAAAACGCAGGCTGTTCAGCGTTCTCCTGGAAAACTCTTCGACGCTGATGTCATGCCTATAATGACACCAACATGAAAATTATGGTTTATATCTAACACATATTAGCAAATCTGTTTGTAGAAGTGTAACCCAGACAATCATTTTAGGTCTAAAAACTCCTAAGTTAAATATGTTGTAAATATATCTACAATTGTATTTCATTTATTTATGTTGTAATATGCTTTAACACTGTTTAAAATACACAAGTGTAAGTTAAAAGCAAGAAAGCATAACATTTTGTTGCTTGTATTTTATTTCTGCTTTATTGTGAAAAGCCAAAAGGAAGTGTGAGCAGTCAGGGTTTTGAACTTGATGAAAGCCAAGCACACCAGAGTTGACAGGTGTGCTGCATTTTGGACTAATTAAATAAGTTTCCTGGTTGCTAACACAGTGATTGTCAGTGGAGACCTGTTTGATGGTTTTTGGGACTACAAGGGACAATTTCAGCTTGAAGTTTGTCCTACAGTTCTGTGTTTTTGCACTTTGAGGCAGTTTAACATTAAACATTTAGCATTCACTAGTTCAGTGAATGCTGCACAGTAAACCTAGTGTAGCTTGTTCAGCTTGCTGGGGAGACTGTCTCTTCATCATTCCGGCCTGGAGGTGAAGATTGTCATAACTGGAGTGTTTATGGACTGCCAGAAGAGTTCCTCTGGATTACATTGCTCATTGAAGTTAAACCTGGACCTGCAGACAGCTGATTGCATCACCATCTTGGTTTGGATTTCTTCTTCGCCTGAACTGGGACCAGGGTCTGTAGTGAACTACTAAACCAGGTACTGTTTGGTTTATTTATTTGCTCAACGAGTGAAGCGGCCATTACGTTTTGGGCCTCACCGCTCCCAAGCGTCGCTCAGGCCTGCAACTTTAACGTTTTAGGGTTAGATAAGCCGGCAGGTGTCTGTGTGTGGTTGGTGAGTGGGCCCCTCACTTAGTTGAAGCTTTACAGTGAGTAATCTGCCTACAGATACCGTTTTTGTGTTATATTGTATGAGTTGTTCAATGTTTAAAACATGTTCAGTAAATTGAGTTTATATTTTACTTATGGTTTGGTTATTTATAGTTAAACAGAGTGTGTGTGAGATGACCACAGTGTGTATTAAAAGTTCAGCAGTTAAGAGTAGTTAACCTTTAGTCTAATGCTAAATATAAGAATCTAGGAGGCCCTTACCTACAGACAGAGGGTAAAGGTGGGCTACAGAAGTGTTTTTTTTTAAATGTCCAAGAACTATTCCAGATCTTACAATTGTAGAAAACATTTAAAACCGTGCATATGTCATTGCATTTATTTCTTATCTAGTGCCACTAGAAAACAACAATAATTAACACAATAAAATAAACTACAATTGTAAAATGTTGAATAGTTTTTTGACTGGAATAAGACAAAATAAGTGATATTGTATTCCAGTTGTTGGTGAAGTTTATGTTTATGTTTATTAAATTTGTTCTTTTTTTTTTACAAAAGAAACAATACAAGACAATCTCATAAATGATTGTGTACAAAATGTAAAAAAATGAAAGGTAGCAGAAAGAAGAATAAATCTTATTATATCTGCCCCTTACTTCCAACAATCAGATTAAACAACAATAATCAACCATGTAAACAATAATAATCTTCAACCAACTTTTTCCAACAATCAGATTAAACAATAATAATCTTCAGCCAACAGTACAAAATGACTAACTCTTTCTAATTTTCTAACTAATACAATACACATTACGCTATTTCATATATTTTTTTTAACACATTTGTTTTGATCATTTTTTTAAATGTAAACATTGACTTGGCATTTTTAACTACATTCTCCAAGCCATTCCATAATCTAATTCCCTGGATTGAGGTAGAACGTCCCTTCAAACTGGTTCTGAATTGTGGTTTTACAAACAACTCTGTCCCCTTAAGATTATAACAACTTTGTCTTTTAACAAAGTGCATTTGGATATTTAAAGGTAATGCATTATTTTGAGCTCTATACATAACTGATAAAATATTATAGTCTACCAAATCATGGAACTTCAATAACTTTAGTTGATAAAATAATGTACTTGATGGATGACGGTAATGCTTTCTAGTGATAATTCTTACAGCTCTTTTCTGTAATACAAAAATAGGTTTTGTGATTGTTTGTGAAGTTTGACTGAAAGTCACCTTTCTGGGTATTTGTGTTATAAACGTAATATGAAATTTCTTCAGGAACACTGATTAAACTCACTTTAAAACTTGCAGCTCATCCAAGTAGCAGGTGCAGTTCGTTTTGGGGCTGGTCCCTTCCATGTACAAGGCAGCTGGGTGCAGGTTGGTTTAGAATGTATTTCCAGCATGGTTGCAGCCACCTCGTTGTCTGCAAAAACAAACACAATATATAACCATATTGTGTGTGTCATTATGGAATTCACATGCAAAATATATTGTTTTTAATATATTTATAAGATTGTCACACATTTTACGTCTAATAAAGTGTAAGCTGTAACAGTGTGTCAAAAGTAAATACGTTCTCAAAGATAATTAAATTTTCCCAGGAAAGCTAATAAATGTATCTCTTGGGATAGTTATTATTTTTCACATCACAACATCACCAATTGTCTCAGGCTTAATTTAAGACATAGTTTACAGAAATCAAATAAGAAATAAGGACGCTGTGAACATTTGTGTGACTCAAACGTCATGTTTTTGTTTACATACTGTGCAAATACTGACGGCTCTTATGAAGACATGGCGCTAGTTATAGCAGCTAACAGAAGATGTTAAACCTGTAACAATAACCAAATCAGTCTAAATATCAGAAGTATTGGCGTGAGAAATTTAAAACATTTATTTCTGACGCTTGGATAATACAGGTTGTTGACAACTACACACAACGACTCACCCTGCTGGACATTCGCAAAAAAGCCTGAAGGAGTTCCCCATTTTCCATCAGCGCACACAATCACCTCCTCTCGTATCCGTGGCACAATGTTCAGGCATTTTTACCAGTGGTTGTTCACTATTTTAAGAAAACAAGCTTCTAAATTACAACTCTATCATTACGAAGCTTCTCGGCTCCTTCCTTCTTCTTCTTCTTCGATGGTGTTTTACGGCAGTTTACAAACTCAGTGTATTACCGCCATCAGGCTCCTTCCTACCCCCCTGCATCCGGTTTCGGCTTTTTGTCGTCCAATCAGAACGCTCGTTTTAGGCAAGCTTTGCGTGATGACGTCAACTGGTAAAAGGTCTATTGGTAATTTTAGCTGATCTAATCCATGATAGCTTACATACCAGGTGCATATAGGTAAGGCTTAATGTAGAATCCCAATCATAAGCCCACCTAAAACCACATAATTGCATGACACATTGAACCAGGGTGGCACCGACTGGAAGCCATCCAGCCTGCAACCTTCGATGTGGGGACCTGCTGATCCAACGTTGGTCTTCAACCTTCATCCAAGGCCGCCTCCTCTGCTTCAATCGAGGGATCCCCTCTACATGCTGATTAAAAACCATTCTTGCTGATGAAATCAATAACCCCCATCGTTGTGGATTTACCGTTGTGGATTATAAGACTTTGTTTCCAAGGGATCACAGACTCAGTTTTCCATGGGTTAACAGACTATGTTTTCCAAAGGATTGAAAGCTTACCGCAATGGGATTACCTACAAACAGTATGGAATTTCCAAAAACATTATGGGAGTATAATTTTGAACTATTTTTTTTTCCCACTTGCTGGATTACATAGAGGTCAGAGACATTCGGTGGTATCCTTTCGTGTTGGAACTCATCTCCAAGGACAGGCGATGATTTCCAAAAAGGGGGACTGTAGTGGAACTGTAGTGGAACACCTCATCTCTGATATTTTAGGCTTGACCTTCAAGTACACCTCTCTGCATCTCTTTGAAACTCTAAGTGTTACACATTCTTGAAGCTCTCAAGGACACTATTTTTGTTACAATTATTTTGAATTAATGGACAACAATTAATCAGATTGAACTTTCTCTTTATTGTGTGTTAATTCAGAATTGATCTACAGTATACTTTTTGTCATTTAATGATGATCTGTTACTTGCATGAGTTTGACCTTCTGCTGGTTTTATTTCTGCAGAACAAGCAGGCTTCAATATCATGGCACAGTTCAGGGTAAACTTTTAACTTGCAACTTCCTTTTGTTTTGTCTGTGAAAGATAGCCATAATATTCTCTGTGCTCACAGGCCAGGCCATCTGGCCGATTCTGTAAACAGTTTTCCTGTTGTCCGTCAGAGACACTTCTACCTATCGGATGAAAACTCCATCCGTTGTTTTGTTAAACCAGCCAATAATTATTGAGGAGGTGGGGGAGACCCCGCCTCCCATATAAAGGGACACTTCCTGCATTTTCACTAGTGTGTCGAAGGAGGGAACTTGCTACCAACTGGTTTCTCCTCTGGAAAAAGCTGGAAATGTCCAGGTCATTGTGTCAATTAGACCCACGTCTCAGCTGGAGTCACGGCAAAGCCTTGCTGTGTCTCAAAACACTCATTTCTGAAAGAATTTGTTTTCTGAAGTTTTATTTTGAAAATAAGTCAGTGTGATTGGCTCTGTTCCTGCCGGTGAAAGCGTGCTCCCGTTCGTCTGAATCAGCCATACACGGAAGTCGACTGGACGTGAGCTGGACCACACAGTCCGGTAGTGTCCACAAACTTCTCAGCCCTCATCTCCAAGGGACTATCGTCACCAGGTAAAGAGGCTTTGTTTGTATGCTGAACGCTCGGAAGTACAGCAGGACCTGTTCGGGAAGGTGCCACCCTGGTAGTTTCAAAATAATTAACTTCGGTTAACTTAGCTTTCAATTCTTTAATCTTCCTCCTATTTCTTCCTTTTTCTTAACACAGTGAAACTTTAAGTTATGTGCCAACAGTTAAATTCTAACTGTCTGTTTGTTTTAATTTGAGTTCTTGTCAACGTAGTTATTAAATCAGAGCTAATATCGATACAAATGTTTAATGTACTTTTATGATAATTTCAATAAAAGGTCTATTTTCTGGTGGACCAATATAAATTGAAGTCTCTCGTGAAATTACATTTTTCCTAGTCACAGTTAAAGCAATTTAATATCGGAAAAAGGGTGAACTTGCGAATTGGTGGTAAGTTTGTGCAGATAAACTCTGCTCAGACCTGCGCATCTAAAATATAGGTAAGTCAGTAAACTGACCAATAAGTCCTATATTATTACAATAATGGTGGCCCTGTAAGTGTTTAAATACCTTACAGTGCCTATATTGTTACACTGTCAACCTTAATTAAGGCATAGTAAACAATTATTAATGATTTATAAAGCATTTATAGAGGAATGAATAACATATCTATTAGCCATCTATAAGGGGAGCCTTATTGTAAAGCGGTACCGAAAATGTCAGTAAATAAACATTTTATTATTACAAATGCTTGAATTGGGAAGACTGAAACTATTTTTTTATTGCTTGAACCTCCAACTTTTATTTTCTAAAAGGTTTGTTCTTTGTAAGCAATACAAGGAGCTCAAATAAAGTGTGAAATATCTTTGTTGCACGAACAGAAAGAGAAAAACAAATCAAAGTTTGATTCATTCAACCTTTATTTAAGCAGGTTAACCTGCCTAAATAAAGGTTATTTAGGCATTTTTGTAATGACTTGTAAATGAGTCCTCAAGGCTCAATGGGATTAATCCCATTGAGCCTCGAGGACTCATTTACAAGAGAGACCTAGCTGAATAAGTTTGTTATGATCATTTTTGTGTTGGGTAAGGTCAATCAGCTGTAGCGGCCATCTTATGGTGGTTGACTCCATAAGTTACTCTATTGTAGATCTCCATTATGCTCTTAATTTCATTAAAAATCTGTTCACTGGTTGGTGAGATGTTTTGCTAACATTGCAAGCAAACAAACCCACAAACAGGCCCAATAACAGCAAAAAACTAAATACTGACTTCAGTGGGGGGTGATAGACAGATTTTTGTTTTGGGGTTAACTGGAACAATTATCTAGAGGCAGTAAAGTGTTCAAAGCCTCAACAAATAAAAATACTGTATCCTATATTTTAGCTCATTTCAGCTCAGTTGGCGAAATCAGAGATTGTGTCAATGGCTCTGAGCCCTTAATGAACACATCTGGCCGCTGCAGTCTGCTGCCGCCTGCAGGCACTGTTGTGGTTACTGAGTCACGGTGAGAACTGGCTGCAGGATTGGTGAACCTGGTGATAAAGTGAATACTTGATTTGTTTTCCATCATCTCTGTTGGCATAAACCAGTAAGAAGGCACTGCACCTGGGTTGTAGTGGAAGATGATGTTGAGGAGATCCTGGTCACCCCAGGTGATGTGGTTCTTGTATTTCTGGTAAAGTGGGTGGAGAAGATCCTCCCATGACAGACCACTGAGAATCAGGCTATTCTGTAATAGCAGGAAAAGAAAATGCAGCTCAACAGCAGCCTTAAGCCTTGGATATAGTTGACGCGTCGCATAGGGCGCGCGGCCAAAGTGACGCAATTGCGAAGTCCCCGCCCCCGCGCTTTGGCCAGCGCGTTGGTTTCGCGCGTGGTCGTGCACCTCCCAGATTTTGAAGCTCCGCAAGCCTAGCGCGCGTGCCGAATTGATTGACAGGTCGGGTGTGGACCTCACCGACAGCCTTCACCCTCTTCACGCCAGATTCTGCAGCTGTCTGCGCCGCTGTGGTCGTGGAAACGGCGTCGCGACGCATGGAGGAATGTTTTGTGACACAAAATGTATTAAATTCTCCTTCATTCCTGATCTGGAGTCGGACTTTTCTTTTGTTTTTTCGCCAAAACTCACGTGATCGCTTTCTCCTCCGCTGACTCCATGCATTAAAACCACAAATAAAGACAACAGTTCAGCACGCGAGCAGAAAGCTATTTGTTTTTGTTGTGTGACGTCAAACAGTTCTTCTTCTACGGTAGATTTCTTCTTCTACACCCTTTCTTGCAACATATGCACAGGTTTTAGAGGGTACTGCCACCTGCTGGTCAGTAAAAGAACAGCACTTTGCCAAGCGCTGCCGTGCCACACTATAAACGCATGCACAGTGCGCGCGCAGCACGTGCGCTCCAGCTTGCGGACCAAAGCGCGACTATATCCGAGGCTTTAAACATCATCATCAGAGGAGGTGCCACTTTGCTGCCAGTGAAGCAGCTAAAACGAGCTCTGAGCAACAAGTCTGTGATGCTGCCGTGGTGATCTTGAAAGCTTCTATCACAGGGACTTGGAGCACTCAGCCTTTGACTCAAGCTCAAAAAAACAAATCCTTGAAAATGCAAAAGAGAAACCACAGCCCACTTTAGCCCCTGACTAATCAGAGTGTGGGGAAATAAGAGTTGCCCACTCACCTTAAACAGCGTGCTGCGGATCCGTGTGAGATTCATCAGCATGACGCCGGAGTTGACCCCTGTGTCTCCGTAGAACGGGTGCCGGGCAAAGCGGCTGTACCAGCCAATCTTTGGCACCTCATGCTCCGGGGCCATCGCAGCCAGCTGGGTGCTGTTGAAGGCCTTCAGGAGCACCCAGATGTCATCCATGGGCCGCAAGAACAGCACATCTGTGTCCACATAAAGTAACGAATCCACATCTTTCAGGATGACCTGGGGGTACAGTTCATGTCAGTTTAACACAAGACACCAAAGTGACATGTGCAACTTTGTCTGACTGCTGGGCATAAAAATAGAAATACACTAGAATGACATGAAGTTTGTCTCTGTCCATCTTTATGATAGACCAGGCATTTTGATCAGTCTTAGAAAATTACACGATGAAAGGTTGTTTGATATTTTATTATTATTAACCTTTATTTATACAAAGTACTTTGTACATACACATCAAACATATTCATTCATAATCTGTTGGAGCTTGGGGTATGGGTTGTGAATGTCTGTCAGCTTTTGCCAGATCAATATTTAACTTGATATCTGTAAATTCAGCTGAGTTGTGGGCTGCCTATTTTGCCTAAAGGAACTGCAACTGGCACAATGGCAAGGTTATGATTTTATTTCTTGTATGAAATGATACAATGACACCAAACCCAGAGGAATGAAACAGTTTCAGATCATTCAGTATACAGTAGTCCAGGCATCCCCAAATGGCGGACCTGGGTCCGAATTCGGACCGAGTGTTCTATCCGGACCCATGCCCAATCTGATAAATTCATGAAAATAAATAACTTTCATGGAGCATTTTGCCAGTGATAGACAGCTTAGGTGCAGAGCCAAGCAGAGACGCAGGAGGTGTGTTTTGGAAGTTTTCTCTACTCAAGTTATTAAAGTAACAGCGTCACGCAGTTTAGCCAATCAAATCTTTTGTTTTCCTGTGAGCTCACCACAGCAGAGCAGAGAAGAAGAGATCAACGAGACAGCATGTCGTGCTCCAAAATAAGAAGAGTTGATGCTGAAACTGCTGTTTTAAAGATGAATGGACAGTGAAATTTATGTTCATTCTTCCAGCAGGCAGTTCAAAACCTGTTTGCCTCATATGATCCGAAACAGTCGCATTAAGTAAAAGTGGCAACGTGAAGCGCCGCTTCAGAACAAAGCACATCTCTTTTGAGCAACATTATCTGCTCAAGTCTGAGCAGAAAGCAGTAAATTAACCGAACTGCAAGCACAGTATGACAGATCCACCATACTCATCACACTTTTACAGCCCAGCAGCTGCTGAACGTTCACTCAAGGTATCATGGATTTTGGGGGCAACATAAAAAAACATTTAATGATGGGACAGTTCTGAAGGAGTGCTTAAATGCTGTTGCTGAGACTTTGGATGGAAAACAAAAAGACAAGGTGTGTGAAAAATATCAAACAAATCCTAATGTCAGCTTCAATAGCAGCTGAACATCAGATGATGTGGCTGGCACTGCTGTTCAGAGTCATCGATGAGTCTACAGATGTTACTGATGAAGTTCAGCTTCCTTCATGAGAATGGCTCTGACTCCATCAAGATTTAAAATACTGGCAGGACATTTCCATGACCATTTCTCTCATTAAGAAAAGTAAAATAAAGAATACCGTAATCAAAAGAGAAAAGGTGTTGTTACCGGTAAATGCTTTGTTTTCAGTTTATTTCCTAAAAGAGCCATTTTTATTCATTGTTTTCTGAAGATGCTGATGTGTTTTACTTGAAAACTTGTTTTTTTAATAGACTGGTGCCTCTTTAAGCAAAAAAAAGAAAAACATGTTTGCTTGCTCTGTTTGCACTTGTTTTTGTTGTTGTTTTTTAACTAAAAGAGCAACTTTTTAATTGTTTTCTGTTTTCTAAAGATGTTAACAATTTTACTTCAAGTGTAAGCCTTCAATTCTTGGACCTCTTAAGTTTAAGAGAAAAAGGCTTATTGGCTCTGTTTGCACATTTAAGATGTATTTTATGAGCTTTCTGTTGTAATCTGAAATAAAGGCCCTAAATTTATTTGCCTGGGACTGCTTTTAAATATGGTAAAAGAGCTAGTTGTTTACTATAAGGTACAGTTTGTTAACTGTGACAATATGAACATACAGGTAGGCAAGACTATAAAAGACATAAGTTGGATTTCCGTTTAGTCCTTTTACTAGGAGGAAATTTCAGTAACTGGACCTCAGTAATACCCTGATGCATGCTCAATAATCCAGGTAGAAAAATCTAAAAAAAGCTAAGTCTGGTCCTCTGGACATTCA
>JBBPBX010022902.1:0-10968 GCA_038048925.1 Garcialebias charrua | reverse complement strand
TTGAATGTCCAGAGGACCAGACTTAGCTTTTTTTAGATGGACCTCAGTAAGTTTTAATTGAATACCCCTCCAGTAGTCCCTCGCTACTTCACCGTTTGACTTTTGCAGACTCGCTCTTTCGCAGTTTTTCAACGATTGTCAACTTTAATATTACTCACATGATTGGGCGGTACGAGAAAAAAGTTAACGGGAAAAAAATTATTCATATAGGCACCGCCATTTTGCAGTTTTCTTTCAGTAAGCCTACACTGTATCTCAAGTCAAAAGAACTACATTACCCAGAAGCCAAGAGTGCTTCCAGTCGCTGCTTTCTGCCAAAATGGAGGGAAAGTTTTGATCCGATCCGAGCCTGACTAAAATGCTCAGTCCTTATTCATAGTGACTTCAGCACTCAGTGGATGCAGAAAGCCGTAAGGAACCGGACCAGAACCGGACAAAGGCTGGTGAGTACCCATATAAAAGTTTGCGGTACTGTGCAGTACATCTACACATGTTGTTAAAATTAGTAGGTTTAAGAGTTTAGAACATTGCAAAAGTGTGGGAAGGGTTTCTAAGCCTTAATATATATATATATAAATACTAAAATAAATATAGCTTTGCAGTTTTTCACTTATCATGGGGGTGTCTGGAATGTAACCCCCATGATAATCGAGAGACTACTGTATAATAGATGCTCTAATCTGCTGTTCAGTGAGTTTTCTGTGATATTGTGAATACTGAATGTCTGCTTATTGTTCTGCAGTGAGTGGAAGACACTACAGATCTGTTGTTCCAGCTGTATGTCCATGTTCCATGGTACGGTACTATGTTCGATAGAAGAAAGCTGATGGTTGTTTCAGTGAACACTGGCCTGAAAAGGAACTCAATAACCAAGCACTAATAAAATGATTGGTTTTAATCTTCAGAGACTTTCATTACTTTTAAGTAGGTGCTTCAGAAAAGGTCTTAAATCATGCCAGTACCGGTAGTTATTTATAATAATACATTATAATCACCATAAACTACACAATGCTTAAAAATGCAAAAATCTAATGGATTTACGGCCTTTGTTTCTTCAATCGGTTCAAGATTAAATAGTGAAGATATGAGGAAAGAAAAATGCTGAAGTCTTACAGGGAGGAAGAGTCTCTGAGCAGCACAGGGCTTGAAGAGCTTCTTCCACTCATCAGCATTGCCCACAGAGAAGGAGATAGGGTAGATCTTGTACTGGAACTGGTTTGAGATGGAGCGAGGCCATTGGTTCAGCTGGAAGAAAAGATAACATTTCACATGTGAAGAGACTAATTCAGGCAGCAAGTGAGGAAAAGGTCACTTACTAGTAGGTTCCCTCTATTTACCAATATGTATAATGGTTGTTCAATGCAATGACGTTGAGCCATTTTTGACCACTAAACCCAACCTAAGGAATGGCATCATGTTCACGTCCACAACTAGGGATCCACCGATCAATTGGCTGGAGACCATTATACAGTAGTCCCTCTCTATTTCGCTGTTCCTTTTTTGCTGACTCGCTCTATCTCGGTTTTTCAAAATGAGATTGGACATGACACACAATTGGCTGATTGATGGATGAGCTGCGCGATAGGCATGGAATTTTTTATTTAAAATGAATTATTTTAAATTATTTAGCACCTGCTGCACCTTTGTGCAGCCCACAGCTGCAGGAGTAGCTCCCTCCTGCAGTGTCATATCTCTGCTCTGCAGTGGAGAAGTGGGCGTGGCCGAGAGCGCTGGCAGGTGGCAAAGAGCAGAGATCATGACATTCTGTGCTCTTTTAGAGAATTTAGACTAGTTTAGAACATTGCTTAGAATATTGCAAGTGTGGGAAGGGTTTAAAACGCCTTTATATACAGTTGTCCCTTGTCTATCGCAGGGGATCCATACCCTGAAGCCCCGCAATAAGTAAATAAAACACCAAGTAGGAATAGTAGTACAAGTAGTAAGTCGTATACAGTATATATATATATTAATGGTGTCGAAATTAGCGCGTTAATTATTTGCGTTATTTTATTTATTATGACGCGTTAAAATAAAATAACGCAACGATTATTTTGAAAAGCTCCCCCTGGATGCCGAACCGAGTCACTTCCGGTTTCCGCTTGCTAATGCTAACGCTGTTAGTGCAGGCACCGTATCTGCACTCACATGCGATCACTGGACTTCTGCTAGCAATGATAACTATTTGGTTGTCACGGCTCACTTTATTGACGACAGCTGGAGCCTGCACTCCTTTGTTTTAACTGTAAGTAAATCTACCGAGTGCCACTGTGCGCGCTGCACATCCAGACGGTCGCACACGAATGGAACATTGAGAAAAAAAATAACAACAACGCTCGGGACAGACAGTGAAATCATGATGTGGATCAACTAAATTAAAGAAGCTGAGCTTGGAGGGAGAGCTGAAAAAGTTGGAGGAGCTACCTGAGCCATGCAGGTACGGTTTTATTTCTTTTTCTTTGTAGTTAAGTTGATATTGGTGAAGTCAGTGGGTCAGTTAAGCTGTGTAAATAAACAAACCAAGTGTGTGTGTGTTAAAAAATAAAATATAATTCTTCTTTCTGCTCCCTTTTCATTCAGTGTTTTTCTTTTTGATGAATTTGCTTTTTTAATCTAAAAGAATGAATAAAGAAATTAAATATAAGCTCTAATGATTTTTTTTCTGTCAACCTGTACTTACACAGGTTAGTCTCAATGAGCCTCAAGGACTCATTTACAAGAAAGACCTGATTACCTGTATTGTTTATTAATTTGTGTTTTCACAGGTATGTCACAGAAACTCTGGGTGGACAGAACTACATCTCCTGTTCTGTGGTGCTGCCTGCCTTCTGCCACCTGTTCAGAGTCATGGAGCCTTCAGATGACTGTCAACATACTGCGATTCAAGAAGGCCTTGAAGGTAATGTAGAGACTGGTTTGCCTTAGTAGCTGGATAAATGAAGAGTAGATCTTATACATGTGGTTTAAAACAAAGCAGAAATGTTCTGTAAGGTTCTAAATTTCAGTTCACACTAATTCATACAGTTTATCAAACAGTAAAATGTTTTGATTATTTCAGTTTTTAAACACTGTGTGAAAGTAAAAACAATAAAGGTTATGACTTAACTGATGAATGAATCCATCTTTATTATAAGTTGCCTTAAAGTGTTTAATCGCGATTAATTGCGATTAATTTTAAAACTGATATGCGATTAATTAGTTAAAAAAATTTAATCGATCAACACCCCTAATATATATATATATATATATATATATATATATATATATATATATATATATATATATATATATATATATATATATATATATATATATGTATATATATATATATATATATATATATATATACAGGGAACCCCCGACCTACGAACGAGTTTGGGACCTAAGAACCGTTCGCAGCTCGATCCGTTCGTAGGTAGGGGGTGAAAATTATATTTAAAAAAAAAATTATTCATTCATTCATTCATTCAACCCTTATTTATCATGCTAACGGAGCGTGCGCACATTTAATCATGTACAGTAGTGTACTGTAATGTTAAACATTGCTATTCACATTTACAGAATAAATAAAAATATATTTTCTTACTTTGAGATGGTCAAAGCCGACATCTTAGGTTGCCATGCGTTGATTGTTTTCGGGCCGAGCAGCGCGGGCCACCGCAGCTGCTCCAGGCCTGTGTTAGCTAGCTGGCTAGCTTCTGCTAGCCAAGCCATGAGCTAGTGTTGGAGCGGCGGCGCGATCAATCTGCAGCTCCTGCTCCAGCCGCTGCTCCAGCCTGAGACGTCCACAGAGCTATTCCAGCTAGTAATTAATCCACATGATGCGATCCTGGTCACCAGTGTTCAAAAGGCCGGCTCCCGTGTTAGCTCCAGTGTTAGCTCTGGAGCTAGCCAGGCCGGAGGTGTAGCCAGGCCGGCTGGAGGTGTTCGCACGGCGGCCTGGCACGATCGGCGATAAATCCGCTCCTGCCTGAGACATCCACAAAGTTCACAGAGACGTTTCCAGCTAGTAATTAATCCATATGAAGCCATCCTGGTCACCAGTCTTCGTCCAGCTCTCGGCAGCTAACCTAAGATGGCGTCCGGTCCGGTGTTCTACATTAATTTGTGACCGGAGACCCCAGTGACTGAACCTTAAATAGCGTCCGGTGTTCTACATTAATTTGTGACCGTGTAAACTGAAGACCTACTTCCTGTTTCCCAAAATTGCTCAAAAATTGCTCAAAAATGATCAGAAATGATCTTTTTTATCATAATTATTATTTATAAAGCCTTTAAAACAACCAGAGCTGCAACAAAGTGATGTACACATGAAATTAAGAACATTTAAACACAAAAAAAAAAAAAAAAATATATATATATATATATTTTTTTTTTTAATTCATATTTTTATTAAATATGATATGTTCGTAAGTCCCGTGGTTCGCAGGTCGATGGGGTCGTAGGTCGGGGGTTACCTGTATATATATATATATATTAGGGGTGCAGGAAAAAAAAATCGATTTTTTTAAAGAATCTAGATTCTTAGTCCTGGTGATTCTGAATCGATTCTAAAAGCCCCCAAATCGATTTAAAACATGTTTAATTTTATATTTTTTCCGCTCCTACTCTTGAGCGTACTGCATATCACATTTTGTGTCCATTCGGCCGCCGTAGAATTTTGGCAGTGTAGGCCACCTAGTGTAGGCAAGCTAGTTAGCCAGCTCCCTTTATCTGAATGGAGCCTGCTAGCATGAAGGAGGGAGGAGGGAGGAGGGAGACAGCACGATTCAACCCGCTCCTTTGTCTTTAAAAAATCATTTCAGATCCTACAATGTTCTGGGGGAAGACAGAGCTTAACAAGAGAACGGTTGTTTGCAAGAAGTGTAAAATAAAACTATGGTACAGTATTTTGGAAATACGATGAAATGCGCAGAAGACGAAAGTGAAGCAGCCGACCAGCGATGTCTGCTGCAAAGATTTCTCTCTCCATCTCCTGCTGTATCACAAAGGATTTACAAGCAGACAGCTCAGTGGAAGTTGAGGGGTTTAGTTTTATTTTTAATACTGTGGAAGCAACGTACGTTATTCCTTCATGTAGATAAAGGTCCACACATTAATGAAAAGTGCGTTATAAATTGAATTCATTATTATTATTATTATCACACAGCTCCAGCATAAAACAAAAATAACGTGGGAGAAGTTCAGATGCAGCTCAAAGATAACTTGTTTTCTCATCTTATACTAAAACTTATAGACAAGTTGTACAACAAACTTAATATAATTTGTCTTTTAACAGGTTGGAGAGACCAGATGAGACACATCGACTGGAGCCAGTTCTAAATGATACAATTTATGTTTTGTAAATTACAGTTCAGAAGGGATTTTGTTGCACAGGTTTTGTAATTGTGTTAAATATTTACTAAATATGAATCAATATGTAAAAAAAAAACTGACGTCTGTATTTTATTTTGAGTTAAATGTTAATGCACTTTGGTAGGCTGAAGTCAGTTAACTTTTTTAAAATATACATATATTGAATTATTTGTCTATGATGGACTGGAGACCTGTCCAGGTGTCCCCCGCCTCTCACACAAGCCGTTTACGCATTGGCCAGCCCTCAATGGCCCGGGGCTCCCCTGGGTGGCTCTGGGCCACCCGCGTTCATTACGCATTTGCCGCAGAGCCGCCTTGAAGTGGGTGGGCAGTTCTCTGGAAGTGGGTGGGGTGCTCTCTTCACGTGGGTGGAGTGTTCGTGTTTTAAGAGAGGAGACTCGGCAAAAAAAAAATTGTTAGCTGGATATATATATATTAGTGTTTCTGCGTTTAATTTTTGTTAATAACTGATCACAAATCAGCTTATGTTACAACGTAAATAACACGAAGCGCACACCCATTTCCGCCTTTCAGCGCGACCTGAATGTCATTAAACAATAACTAATATTGTCTAACTGTTGCGCGCAGCCAGGGTTTTAAAATATAACGAATAATCTCTAACTTTTACGTGCAGCTAAAATGTCAAGAGGAGTGATTCCTATATGGTAAGGTGGACACCTGAAAATCCAGTCCGCCCGAATAGCTCAAAGCGTTAGAGCACTGCTGTTTTGACCGGGAGAAGTGGGTTCGCTTCCCGCCTGGGACAAAGTTATTTTACTTTTTTTTTCTTTATTCACATTTTCTTTTAAATAAAAAGGAGTTTGTTTGGTTAACAAACTCCTTTTTATTTACTCCAATAAAAAAATAAATAACTTTGTCCCAGGCGGGAAGCGAACCCACTTCTCCCGGTCAAAAGAGCAGTGCTCTAACGCTTTGAGCTATTCGGGCGGACTGGATTTTCAGGTGTCCACCTTAACCATATAGGAATCACTCCTCTTGACATTTTAGCTGCACGTAAAAGTTAGAGATTATTCGTTATATTTTAAAACCCTGGCTGCGCGCAACAGTTAGACAATATTAGTTATTGTTTAATGACATTCAGGTCGCGCTGAAAGGCGGAAATGGGTGTGCGCTTCGTGTTATTTACGTTGTAACATAAGCTGATTTGTGATCAGTTATTAACAAAAATTTAACTCAGAAAAACTAATTCAGCTAACAATTGTTTTAGGGGTTTCTCGTTTCTGTAGTTAAATTTGAATGAAATTCAACCCTCGCGCTGAGGTTGTTTGAATGAGTCCCGCCCCTGCTGCAAACAACGAATCAAATGAGAGCAGTACATGACGTGAAACTGGCTCTGTCGGGCTCGGCCCGATAGAACCACGGTGAAGATGGTTCCAGAACAAGGGTGGATCCCGGGCGGAAAAGGTAAATGCGAAGACGCCGAACCCGGGTTAGAAGCTGGGAGAGCCGGGGAGGGCCGGCCAATGCGTAAACGGCTACAGTGATGACTGGACATGGACACCAGTGACCCCCGAGACTCTCAAAGGAAGTAGTGGTTAAAGATGATGGATGGATGAATTATTTGTTCCTAGATTTTTCTTTTTCTTTTATTGTTTTAGAGAAATCCAGGCAACTAACCTAATACTGGTAATTTAAGTTACAGAATTTAATGCATTCCTGTATTATTTGTTCCTTTTTTTGGTATAAATATTAAATAATGCAAAAAATTTGATACAGTACAGAACCTACAATTATTGTTTCAAATAAATATTCCATTTGTTTACATTGTTGTTTAATATTCTCAGTTTAAAATTGTTTTAAATAAATGTTCTATTTGTTTACATTGTTGTTTATTCTTTTCAGCTTGTCAGTTACAAAACTGAAACTAAATTTATGACCATTTTAATAGAAAAATCGTTTCTGAATCAAAAATCGTTTCTGAATCAAAAAATCGATTTTGAATCGAATCGTGACACCAAAAATTGGAATCGAATCGATTCTCCAGACACTGAGAGATTCGCAGCCCTAATATATATATACTGTAGATGTCACTGCTCACAAAATTAAAGGGAACACTAAAATGACTCAAATATTATCATTGACAAATTTTATTATTAGCACAGTAGAATTAATTGAGAAGAAAATAACACAAAAATTATCAATGTAAATCAAAATGATTACACCATGGAGATCAGGATTTGGATTCATAGGGCAGATTCATGGGCAGCACGGTGGCACAACTGGTAGAGCTGCTGCCTCTCAGCGAGAAGGTTGCCGGTTCAAATCCCGGTCCGGGGCCTTTCTGGGTGGAGTTTGCATGTTCTCCCCGTGCATGCGTGGGTTTCCTCCGGGTACTCCGGTTTCCTCCCACAGACCAAAAAACATGCTTGTTAGGCTGATTGGTGACTCTAAATTGACCCTAGGTGTGAGTGTGAGAGTGGATGGTTGTTTGGTGTGAGTGAGACAGTTCCCTCTTGTAAATGAGTCCCCGTGACTCAACGAGGCTAGCCTGTATAAATAGTCAATATCAAAGTGAAAAGTAATGTGACATGCTGATTCAACATGAGTGAATATTCCTCAAGACAAGATTAAATGAAGCTCAGTAGTGTGTGTGTTCTCCACGTGCCTGTATAAACTCCCAACAACGCCTGGGCATGCTCCTGATGAGACGGCAGATGTTCTTCTGTGGGATTTCTTCCCAGACCTGGATCAGAGCATCACTTAGCTCCTGAACAGTATGTGGTGCGATGTGGAGTTAGTGGATTGACAGAAACATGATGTCCCAGATGTGCTCAATTGGATTCAGCTCTGGAGAACGGGCAGGCCAGTCCATAACATCAATGCCCTCATCATGCAGGAACTGCTGACACACTTGTCATGCATAAGAAGGAACCCAAGGCCCACTGCACCAGCATATGGTCTCACAATGGGTCTGAGGACCTTATCCTGGTACCTTATGGCAGTCAGGGCACCTCTGGCTAGCACATGGAGGACTGTGCAGTTATCCAAAGAAATGCCTTGCCACACCACGACTGACCCACCACCAAACCGGTCATGCTGGAGGATGTTACAGGCACCATAACGTTCTCCACGGTGTCTCCAGACTCTGTCACGTCTGTCACATGTGCTCAGTGTGAACTTGCTTTCATCCGTGAAGAGCACAGGGCGCCAATGGCGAATTTGCCAATTTTAGTGTTCCCTAGCAAACGCCAATCGTCCTGCACGGTGTTGGGCTGTAAGCACAGGCCCTGTATGTGGATGTCGGGCCCTCATACCACCTTCATGGAGTCTGTTTCTGACAGTTTGAGTGGAAACATGCACATTAGTGGTCTGCTCCTCCTTGCACAAAGGATGAGGTAGTGGTCCTACTTAGGGCTGGACGATATGGCCAAAATTTTTATCACGATATAGTTCTTAATTTCGGTCGATATCGATATAATTCGATATCGATATAAACAATATAAAAGCCTAAAAAAAACTATAAACTATACAAATAAATTGATGTTCACCTTGTATTTGTATTTAGCCTCCAAAAAGATGGAAATTACCATTAAATAAACATAAAATTCTCAACCCAATAATTCTGTCGGGTCATGGACAGTTTTTTTATAGAAACGTTTCACCCTCCATCCTCCATCCAGTTTCCAGATGACCCAACTGAGAATTATTGGATTTGGTACCTGGATTATTGAGCATGAACTTTCTTGGCATAAAATTCTCAACTGTGTCAATATTAATAGTTTTAACTTTAAACAAGAACTTTAAAATTTACAGCATTGAAATTCATAGTTAATTAAATAAAACTTTTGGGTGTCGTTATTGATGAGAAGCTGACATGGAAATCTCATGGAAATTACTTAAGAATAAAAATAACAAAATCAATTACATTATTGTATAAAGTAAAATAGTTTTTGAATGACAAAGTTTTGAATATATTGTATAATGTAATGATTGTTCCATATTTAATCTGTTGTATTGAAGTTTGGGGAAAAGCATGCAAAACTTTTACAAATCCTATTTTTATTTTACTAAAAAGAGCTGTAAGAATTATTATTAGGAAGTGCTATGGTCACCCAACAAATATATTATTTCATCAATTGAAATTATTAAAATGTTATGATTTGGTTGAACATAGTATTTTACAAGTCATGTATAAAACTAAAAAAAATATTACCCCCAAATATTCAATTACATTTTGTTTAAAAAGTTATTAAACCCTGAAGGGAATGTAAATGTTTGTAAAATCTTCATTTAGAACTAGTGTGAAGGAGCTGAGTTGTAAATCAGGAAACAGGATTGTGTTGACTTGATATCATCATAAACATTTATAAAACTATTTATATGTTTTAAAAGGAGGAGGAGGGTCCGTCGGTTGGTCGAACCTCGGATTCAGGAGGAGCAGTGTGGTTTTCGTCCTGGTCGTGGAACACTAGACCAGCTCTACACCCTCAACAGGGTCCTGGAGGGTGCGTGGGAGTTTGCCCAACCAGTTTACATGTGCTTTGTAGACTTGGAAAAGGCATTCGACCGCGTCCCTCGGGGGGTTCTGTGGGGGGTACTCCGGGAGTATGGGGTACCAGGCCCATTGATATGGGCTGTTAGGTCCCTGTACGACCGGTGTCAGAGCTTGGTCCGCATTGCCGGCAGTAAGTCAGGCTCGTTTCCGGTGAGAGTTGGACTCCGCCAAGGTTGCCCTTTGTCACCGATTCTGTTCATAACTTTTATGGACAGAATTTCTAGGCGCAGCCAAGGTGTTGAGAGGATCCGTTTTGGTGGCCTTAGAATCGCTTCTCTGTTTTTTGCAGATGATGTGGTCCTATTGGCTTCATCAGCTCGTGATCTACAGCTTTCACTGGAGCGGTTTGCAGCTGAATGCGATGCGGCCGGGATGAGGATCAGTTCCTCCAAATCCGAGGCCATGGTCTTGAGCCGGAAAAGGGTAGCGTGCCCTCTCCGGGTCGGGGAGGAGGTCCTGCCCCAAGTGGAGGAGTTTAAGTATCTCGGGATCTTGTTCACGAATGAGGGAAAACTGGAGCGTGAGATCGATAGGCGGATAGGTGCAGCGTCCGCAGTGAAGCGGGCGCTGTACCGGTCTGTCGTGGTGAAGAGAGAGCTGAGTCAAAAGGCAAAGCTCTCAATTTACCGATCGATCTACGTTCCCACCCTCATCTATGGTCATGAGCTTTGGGTTATGACCGAAAGAACAAGATCTCGGATACAAGCGGCTGAAATGAGTTTTCTCCGCAGGGTGGCTGGACTCTCCCTTAGAGATAGGGTGAGAAGCTCAGTCATCCGGGAGGGACTCGGAGTAGAGCCGCTGCTTCTCCACATCGAGAGGAGCCAGTTGAGGTGGCTCGGGCATCTGGTTAGGATGCCTCCTGGACGCCTCCCTGGTGAGGTGTTCCGGGCATGTCCCACCGGGAGGAGACCCAGAGGAAGACCCAGGATACGCTGGAGGGACTATGTTTCTCGGCTGGCCTGGGAACGCCTTGGGATTCCCCCAGAGGAGCTGCTCCAAGTGGCTGGGGAGAGGGAAGTCTGGGCCTCCCTACTTAGGCTGCTACCCCCGCGACCCGACCCCGGATAAGCGGAAGAAAATGGATGGATGGATGGATG
>JBBPBX010022901.1:0-41008 GCA_038048925.1 Garcialebias charrua | reverse complement strand
CGTAAAGGCATGATTGTATTCCTTCAGGTAATCGCGCGGAGCGCAATTTCCCATAGCATTTACTGTATGTTGCACCTCGTTCCCTTCCTTCAGGGAACATGAGTTATGGTGCATAACTTTCAGATAACAACAGCAGCTGGCAGGAATCACTATCAAGTCTGTATTCATGACAGAATAAAATAATTTAATCTTTATGAAATGCAAGAAATAAACAGCTAAAACATTCCAAAAACCAACATTAGTTTTATAACTACAGTACTTCCTTTGCACGGATGAAACTGTAACCATCATCATTCAACAATTAAAAACATGAGAAAAATATGGAAAATACTAAAACAAACCTCAATGTTATCAAAAAAGGCGTTCAATACAGGATCAACTGGACTTTATTTGTTGCAGAAAACGTTTCGACTTCTGTCCAGAAGTGAGAGCAACCTCCTCTGGTCAAAACTCAGCCGTTCACCTCCACCTCACGGACAAGGGACACTCCTTTGAGGACCAGAATGTTCAAATTTTGGACCGAGAACACAGATGGTTTGAGAGGGGGGTAAAGGAAGCTGTGTATGTTAAGAGAGAAAAACCTTCTCTTAACAGAAGCTATGTTTCCATCCAATTTAAATTCGATTTTTGAGCGAATTTTAGAAAATTTCGCTAAAATGTAAATTAAAATTATGAGGATCAGAAGTGTTTCCATTAACTGGCTTGAAGCGCATCTGCAATGCCACGCAAAGCGTCTCTACGTCAGACGTCAGCGTCATTACGTCACACGTCAGCGCCATACGTCAGACGTCAGCGTTACGCACTTCCACAGTAAACAGGAAGTAGCGTTTGAAAACAGACATCTCGGCAAAATGGAGAGAATATTTCAGGTATGTGTTGCTATCGGGCAAGTTGTATTTATTCTGTCATGCCAACTAGTTTTAGCGATGTTACATGTTGTCCGGAGCGGAAACAGCTGATCAGTCACGTGACGTGAATGTTCGCTGCGGCAGAACTGAGTCGGCTAATCTGTTTCCATCTGTCGTTTAGCCGACTCAGCTCTGAATCGACTCCCCAAAAACTACCTCAAGCGAGCGTATAAACTTTAGAGCGACTTAGAGGAAGTTAACTCGAATTATGCCGTTTCCATTTAGCTTTTCTGATGCGATGCTTCATAATGCGCACCTAGAAACCTTGATGGAAACACGCCTAGAGGAGGAGGTCTGAGATTTCAACTGTCTAAGACCTATAACTCAGTTTTGGATTTGATTCCGAAACGTTTTACACCGGATGGGAGCAGGGATGCCTTGTCTGTAAATTAGACTAACAAAGTTCTCTGAGTAGCCTCTGTTGTTGTTTGGGAGGTGTTGTTTGTCAATTTACATACAGTTTTGTGTCTTCTAACAGAGACCTCAAGGGAACCTCCTACTGTTAAGGTGTGATCTTTCAATTTACATGTATGTGTTACAAACCCCCTTTTGTTAAGCTGGGATGTGTCGTTTTGTCAATTTAAATAGAATGGGCATGTTAGTTAATTTGTGGTGTTATTTCAGTTTCCAATTTCATATGTTGGTGCGTGACTTGTAAGCCTGTATAAAACTTCTCGTTCTCACAGCTTCCATTCAGAATTGAAAAAGACTTCTGGACAGAAGTCGAAACGTTTTCTGCAACAAATAAAGTCCAGTTGATCCTGTATTGAACGCCTTTTTTCATTTCATCATGTCCTGGACGACTGAGAATCTTCACCAGCAAACCTCAATGTTAGTATGTTTTATCATTGAAGACAGACAAATGAAGCTGCTGAATGTAATGTAAAACGTATAAAGATATACGTTCTGCTAAAAGATTCAACTAAAAGCTGGTTAGACCTTTAGAGAAGAACCCAGGAGCAAAAATGTTGCCAGGTCGACCAGCTCTGACTCCGTCCTGCTGTCTGAGTCAGTCACTCAGGATTATCAGCACCGGAAGCTGCCTCCTTTTAGCATATTTGCACTGATAGACACTGAAAGATAAAAACGAGGCTTTTCCGTGCAATCGTTTTATCTTTAATTACGTGTTTTATTAATGGCACTTTTTATATGGAAATGTGATTATATTAAAACTGCATACATGTTGTAGGTTTATTTAAAGCCGCCCTGCTTTTAATTTGATACATTTCTTGCAGAAAATAAAGGCCCAAGTGGGTATTTGAATATCTTTGATGTTCCTTTCAGCGTGTCTTCCTGACGCAGATTCACAATCACCCCTCTGCCTGTCTGTCGGCTGTCTGCAGGAGCGATAGCACTCTCTTCATTACGCGCTTCATTAATCTCAATGCTAATTGATTCTGCAAGGGCCTTTTACACTGTGGGCCAAGTCCTGCCTCCCTCCACTGATTGTGTGTGTGTGTGTGCACCTGGAGAGACATGTCCTGACAGGAAAGCCTCTCCTGCCTGTCTGTCTGCCCTTGAGTGTGGCACTGATAGGGTTTGAGAGCTGCAGGCCTGCATAGGAGACAAACCGTACGTAAAAAACAACAACAACAACATAAAACAGACGTATGGGCTCAGAGGAGAGTTTACGGCCTCGTGAGGGGAAATAAATGCTCCAACGTGTGAACAAAGGCAGTTGGCATGTTGTGTGGAACAAGCGAGTGGATAAAGCGGAGGATGCTGGGGCAGTTAAATGGTCCTTGTTCTGTTGCTAGGAGACGCAGAGGCTGGATGCTGGAGATAAACGTTGGGATCCACCCCTGGCAGCAAGCAGGGGGTGGGTAAGAGTCAGGGGGAGGGGAGGGGGAGGAAGAGGGTAAAAAAGAGAGGATGAGTCACATGACAAGAATCATCCATGAAAGATAAGTTTTCTGCTTTCATTAACCCTCTTTTCTTTTCCTTTTTAAATGACTATTTTGTAATATATCTGAGCTAGTTGGTCGTTTTATTTGTTCAGACTTGAGACACGAGGTACGTTTTCATCCCTTAACCACCCAAAATCTTTACACTTGAATATACTTTGTATTTTTAATTTAAATTACTTTACCCTAATTCTTAAACTGCTTATCATTCATTCGCTGAATGCATTCAGGCGTCTTCAGGAGGAATCACCATCAGTGGTGTCAAAAGTATTCACATTCATTACTCAAGTAGAAGTATAGATACTGGGATTTAAAATTACTTCTGTAGAAGTAGAAGTATCAACTCTAGCTTTTTACTCAAGTAAAAGTAAAAAAGTACTGGTTTCAAAACTACTTAAAAGTATAAAAGTAAAAGTAGCGTAAGAAAAAGCAACAACAAAGACAAATGCTTAGGCCGCACCACACATACTATTGTATACAACCCCACCTCCCCCACAAAAATCATTTTTTTAGACTAGATTATATTATATTGTTAATGTTGAAAAACTAGGGGTGCACTAAGCTACCTGTCTTAACTGCATATATGCCCATTGAAAATAGACACATTTAAATGCAAATTTAAATATATTAAAATAACCATACTGTATAGGGGTATTATTGAGCATTTGCCTGCAGTGTGAACGTAGTCTATGAAGTAAAACTTTGTTAAGTTCAGTGAAAACTCTGACAGAAAGAAAATATGTTTTAAATCTGAATAAAAAAGAGAAACAATGTTAGCAAGCAAACCCAGAGCATGTAGCTAGTTCCATGGCTAGTACCTCCTAACCATAGAAAACATTATACAACATTAGTATGTTACTAGGTCACTAGAAGTCAGTAATCAACTGATAAAAAAAAAAAACTTTCAGCTTACCTCAATATTAGGCATGTAACGAGATCTCGTTGTACGAGATCTCGCGATATTAAACTCCCGCGATATCTCTCGTTGAGAGGTAACGTTGTCTCGCGAGACGCTAATGCTAGCGCTAGCAGAGCCCCTAGCAAGTCAGCGTCACGGACAGCATGGCTTCGCCGGATGAAGTTGCTATAGAAGACGCCCCAACTACTGATGGAGGGTCCCGGTGCCGCAGACGCCTCTACATTGACATGGAGGGTCCCGGCGCTGCCGACGCTGCCCCGGATGTAAAGACACACGCGTAAACACCGGTGTGACCGGTGTTGCCAGATAGAGTCCCACCCACCCAAAGCACTCTTTACCCGCAAAAGTCAGAAGGAAAATCGCGGTGAACCGCCCAATCTGGCAACACTGGTGAGTGACGGCTGCAGATTCAGTGCTGATGCGGATATTTATGTTCAATTTTTGGAAAGTCCTGCGTGAATATCTATATTCTACAAAAAAAAAACGGCAAAATGAAAGAAAAGTAACGAGGCTATTTTTAAAAAGTAAGGAGTAGAAAGTACCAGTAATTGCGTGAAAATGTAAGAAGTAGAAGTATAAAGTAGGCTGAAAAATAATTACTTTACTAAAGTATAGATAACTAAAATTTGTACTTAAGTAAAGTAACGAAGTATTTATACTTCGTTACTTGACACCTCTGATCACCATATAGTCTAAGACGACGTTTTCCAATTGATGATAATACTTGTTCATTTTGTGATGGTAACATTGTATCAACAGATCATCTTTTCTATGAATGTATGTATTGTAAAACTTTGTGGGATGATGTGAACTACTGGCTTCTCCCTAAAATTCCAAATTTAAGTGAATACATAGTTCCCACACAGTGGCGAGTATTGTGCAATACCGGGTTTTTCGCCACTCGTAAATGCAGAAATGGCGGACAAACACACTCGAGCTACCACAGCTAAATGCATTACTAGCTTCACCAAGGAACAAGAGCAAAATGGCAGTGGTCGGAGTTGAATGAGTTTGAGAAATAAATCATGGCAGACGAAGCGGACAACTTGTCACAAAGTAGTTACTCTGATATCATTAATTATTCAATTACTACGAGGAGCGCACACCGGCTTCAAAGCACAGAGCTTCACAGCTTTAAATCCAAAAGAGATGTGTAAACTGTCTCAATCATGTCTAACCAGCTAAATAAAGGTTTAACTAAAATAACACACGGCCAGCACAAACAGTCCAGGCTGAACACGGACCAGGACCAGCACTTTGAGTGCTACCGTGTTGGAAGTTAGCATGTCGCGTTAGCGGAGGGTCCGTCGCACGGAGGCTCGCGTCGAGCTCAGGTCGGACGGCGTGGATCCGTCGCGGCCGCGGGGGCACGTCCCATGGGACCGACGCGTCGCCCGCACAACTTGGCTCCCGACGTCCTCCTTCCCCCACTGGGGCGGTCTCCCCGCCGGTCCCAGAGGACCGGCGAGACCGTGAGGAGGCCGTTGGCGCGTTAGCGAGATGCTAAGCTAACCACAGCAAGACGTGTTGCTAAATAATGAAAAAAAAAACAGCTCTAACACACAGACAGTTGTACTCTAACATTGTTCTGACATTGTTTCACAAAATGATTTATGTAGAATATTTTGTTTACCGGCCAAAAGCACGACGTCTTCCAGAGCAGATCCGAAAAGTCAGCTGCTGTGAGTGAGCTTCTCCGATGAGATAAATCCTTCACGTTTACTTTTTTTTTGATTAAGTGAAACCTGCGCGTTGCCCAAACGTCTACCCGACTGGAACACCCACTGACCCAACACAAAGTAACCATTGCAATTAATTAGAAATTAACAAAAAAAAACAATGTGAAAAATGGACATCCATTAGACTGCGCTCTTACTGCTGCTCTGCCTCCCTGTGGGAGGGTCCAACCGGAAATTCCACAGATGTGACGTCACATGGGAACTATGTATTTGATAAGAATGATATTATTTTTGGATCCCTGAGATAAGAAAAATATTTTGAAGAACATTAAATGTAATTATTGTTATGGGCAAACATTTCATTCACAAATGCCGTTTCTTTAAAACAAAACCATCTTTCCCCACCTTTCACAAGGAACTCTGTCACCTCTTCTCATCTATGAAGTTCATGGATAAACAACAAGCTGTGGAGTTGGTTCATATGATAAACAAAGTGAAACTAATGGAAAACCCTTAGTTATTTTTAATTTTTATTATCTTTTATTTTTATTCATTTTATTCTTGTATTTTTATTATTGTTATTATATATATATATTTTTTGCGAGTTTGGAAGCAACCTGTGCTGTTTTTTTTCCCAGTTTAGAATAGTTCTAATATCTATGCCATATTGTTGTATACTGTATGCTGTTAATAAAGTTTGAAGAAAAAAAAACATCATAGTGACGAACACTCAACAAACACTAACTTTTACAAGCAGTTTTAAAATACCAGGGCCTCTAAACTTTCACATTGGTTTGTATTTTCCTATTAATAAATCACATTGATTTTATAATTAATGCATTTTTTTTCCTTTCAAAAGACGACAAAAGTGAAGCTCAACGTTCTTTAACAACGCAAAACAAGTACAAAACAATTTTAAAATAAGATTTAAGTAAAAATATTCCACGTCATATCCCTCATAAAGAAATATGTTAAGAAATATAAATATTAGTGAGAACTAAAGGGGAAAAAACTCAAAAATGTTCTGAATTCATCTTTCAGCATCAAGAAGCATTGAGCACAAAAAAAATATTTTTTTTTGTTTGTTTGGGTACAGGGTTTGATTTTCATTTATTTATATATTTTTCATACTTATTAACCCAGTTTCTTTTTATTTTGTCTCTGTGACGTTCATTGTCTTTTATAATTTGACAAACTTATGTGTTTACATTTTCTTCCTGTCTTTTTGTCACTTATTGATTGCACCTTTTCTGCATTCGTATAACTCCTCAGTATACTTTTCTCCTCGGTCACTTCTGTTTTTTTGCTGCTTTGATGGTCAATCTGTCTTTTTTTATTTTGTACCATTTAGACAATACTGTACTGTAATGAACTTTCCTGGTCTCCTGTCAGCAAAGAAGTGCTCAGCTCCACAGCTCAGTTGGAAAACAGCTGATTGAGTTTAAAGCACACGCCATGTATGATGTGAGGGACTGCATGTGTGTGTTCAGAATGAATTAAAGCTCATAGATACTCTTTATAAAACTTTGATTAGGTCAAAAGGTGTTACATGAAGTCAGCCATTTGCCTTTTACATCTTGAGCAGCTGTGTAAATCTATATATTTGTGTGGGGTTGATCCGCACCATGTTTTGGTCTTTTACTTCTACTTTTGTAGATTTTGTGCTTTTAACAAAAGTAATATGTGGAAAAGCAAAAGTAACGCCCTTCGGAGTGAAAGTATTCATAAATATCGACCATACTATGAATCTACTTGTGTCTTTATCTTTTTTAACAGTTTCAACAACCATTTTGGTGATGGAGAGTGAGATTGTTGAATTGTTGAACAAGCTTCGTACGGGTGATGCTGCAGCTGGGAATTCTTCATTCCCATCCATCCATCCATCCATCCATCCATCTTCTTCCGCTTATCCGGGGTCGGGTCGCGGGGGTAGCAGCCTAAGTAGGGAGGCCCAGACTTCCCTCTCCCCAGCCACTTGGAGCAGCTCCTCTGGGGGAATCCCAAGGCGTTCCCAGGCCAGCCGAGAAACATAGTCCCTCCAGCGTATCCTGGGTCTTCCTCTGGGTCTCCTCCCGGTGGGACATGCCCGGAACACCTCACCAGGGAGGCGTCCAGGAGGCATCCTAACCAGATGCCCGAGCCACCTCAACTGGCTCCTCTCGATGTGGAGAAGCAGCGGCTCTACTCCGAGTCCCTCCCGGATGACTGAGCTTCTCACCCTATCTCTAAGGGAGAGTCCAGCCACCCTGCGGAGAAAACTCATTTCAGCCGCTTGTATCCGAGATCTTGTTCTTTCGGTCATAACCCAAAGCTCATGACCATAGATGAGGGTGGGAACGTAGATCGATCGGTAAATTGAGAGCTTTGCCTTTTGACTCAGCTCTCTCTTCACCACGACAGACCGGTACAGCGCCCGCTTCACTGCGGACGCTGCACCTATCCGCCTATCGATCTCACGCTCCAGTTTTCCCTCATTCGTGAACAAGATCCCGAGATACTTAAACTCCTCCACTTGGGGCAGGACCTCCTCCCCGACCCGGAGAGGGCACGCTACCCTTTTCCGGCTCAAGACCATGGCCTCGGATTTGGAGGAACTGATCCTCATCCCGGCCGCATCGCATTCAGCTGCAAACCGCTCCAGTGAAAGCTGTAGATCACGAGCTGATGAAGCCAATAGGACCACATCATCTGCAAAAAACAGAGAAGCGATTCTAAGGCCACCAAAACGGATCCTCTCAACACCTTGGCTGCGCCTAGAAATTCTGTCCATAAAAGTTATAAACAGAATCGGTGACAAAGGGCAACCTTGGCGGAGTCCAACTCTCACCGGAAACGAGCCTGACTTACTGCCGGCAATGCGGACCAAGCTCTGACACCGGTCGTACAGGGACCTAACAGCCCATATCAATGGGCCTGGTACCCCATACTCCCGGAGTACCCGCCACAGAACCCCCCGAGGGACGCGGTCGAATGCCTTTTCCAAGTCTACAAAGCACATGTAAACTGGTTGGGCAAACTCCCACGCACCCTCCAGGACCCTGTTGAGGGTGTAGAGCTGGTCTAGTGTTCCACGACCAGGACGAAAACCACACTGCTCCAGGACGAAAACCACACTGCTTTTTTTTTTCCCACTTTAGTTAATCCATTTATTTATCTTAAAGCATGTTCTGTAGTTTGCATGGTTTGCCAAAAACAAATATGAATTTAGCTGACAGTTTCACCAGAAGTAATTTAGACACGACCCAAATTTAACATACCGGTAATTACAATTTAATGCTGGTTGTAATCTGGATTTTTTTTTTTATTAGTATTTGTTGATATATAGTGTCTGTTCTATGCCAAAATGATATTTTTTACATTATGTATGAAATCAGAAGTCAATACAAGATGGCCTATTTTTATTTTCTGATAACTGTAGAAAAAACTCGTCATGGCTATTTCAATATAATGGAGATAAATTTAACCTTTCTCGTGTGTTTATGTTCTTTCTTTTAATTGTGTAACAATTTTAACGTGTTCTCTAGTAAACTGTTCAACTCGGGTGCATTTCTTCAAATAAACATACCGTCTTAAAACTCAAGAGACAAGTTTAGAGCCATTCTGTTCTGATTCAAACACAGGAAACAGGCCTCAGTTAGAAACTGAGGGAGTTTCATTCAGACCCTCCTCTGTGCTGGAGGAGCAAAACCACGGCTGCCACCACAAAGTAAGCACAGGAAAGAGCCTCCTCCACACCGTCACCCCCCATCAATCCGGTCAGCCTGACACAAAAAGACAACAAAAAAAAGGAGAGCACTTCTTCCGTCAATTATAAGGGAAGTGGTGAGCTCTGCGTACACGTTGTGATTAGTTATGAATGAAACGAGGCGCTCTGGTTGGTGGAGAGGACCGGGGGCCAGGCGTTCTGCCAGCAGTTCATACAAGGCTGCTGATTGCTATTCATCCACTGATTACAGTCATTTAAATCTGCAGCAGGCCAAAGGGGCCTGCGTCTGGCAGAATAGCTGCTGCTGCTGAGTGTGTGTGTGCAATTTCATTTTATTTTAATTGGACTGAAAGAACACAACATGCATGAAGACAGGATATAGCATGCATGTCTGAAACATACAGTTTGGACACGTTGCATCATTTAATTGAGGATGTAAACCGTCATTGCGTTATTTCTTATGTACAACACCTCTATTAGTGTGAGTTTGTCAGATACAAAATCTAAAAACATGACTCTGGTGATCCTTGAAGGAATGGACATTGCTCGCCACACTGCAAGCCAAACATTTAAAAACAAATCTTTTGCGTTGGGAATGACTCTCAGTGGCTGCCAGGCCAGATTTTAGCTCAATGTTTGTAAAATGAACTGAGTTGTTTGCTAAAGTTGATTAGCTGCTGTCATTTTGATTTGAGTTAACTGTACATCCAGTGACTATGGTAATTTCCAGAGTATACAGTACCTGTAAGTCGTATCAGTCAAGAAAAACATAACGTAGAGGAAAAATCATATACTGTATACTGTATATATATATATTTTCTAACCTTGCTCTCAACGGAGGCAGTCGCAACCTCTTCCCTCTCCTGTCCTTCCCCCCCCCATGCTGCTGGCAGCTCCACAGCTGAGCACCTCGAACGCAAATTAAGATGGATTGGAGGTTTGGGCATTCGATTCTACAAACAAGATCTCTACAGAAGAAGGCACAAGGAGAGCCTTTCCACCCTCACAGAGTGACGGAGGATACGCCATGGATTCCGCCATGGATTCCGTGGATTTCTGGGTGTGCTCTGTGGAGGTGAAGAAATCTTGGATTATATTGGATTATGATGATGGCAGCGCTTTGCTTTTTTGGCGTTTGTGGAGCACTGGTCTATCGCAAAAGGGGGAGACTTCAGCAGGACTTAACTGCCTGGAGCACCCGACGTCTGGTCTGCGCCGTGACCTCGAGAAATCAGCTGTTTGTGAGCTTATCCAGAGGGTGAAACAGATCACCCACGGATTTGGACTCTGGACGTTGTGGTCAACATCAGAAATCAGCGCGAGCTTATCCAGAGAGTGAACAGATCACCCTCGGATTGGGACTCTGGTCAGCTGTGGTCAACATCTGAGGTCAGAGCTTGGATCAGTGGAAAAAGTCCCGAATTGGATTGGAGTAGAATCGCCCCTACAGACTGAAGGCCACAGAAAATACAATGTGTGCCTGATGTGAAAATATTTGTAATTCTTATCTGACTCCCTTGGAAACAGCCTTGGGAAAGGCTGGCTTTCTAATCTCTCCTGAGATGTGCTTACTGTGGAAAAAATAGCTGCTGTTGTGTTGTCTGCTACCCCCCCCCCCCCCGGAGAACTTTTCTATGAGCGTTATCGGAGGCATCCGGAATGTATCATGGACAAATCCTCCCTGCCTCAGTCTCAACTTGCAACGTGTATCTGTGCTCAATGTGCTTATGATATGGTTTTTACTGGGTCATGCGGTGTCTTGCAGACAAAATGTGATTCATTTTTTTTAATATCAACGCTGTAACCCCCATGGTTTCTCTCCCTGTTTTCCCACCTTTGACCTTCATCTGGAGACGGATGAGAGAGGCCGCGCTGAAGAACATGTGAAGACATGTCATGTGTTTTGATAAGGCAGCAGCTTTACACACTCAAAACCCTCTCCTGGATGACTGTGCATACATAATCACGCTGTATCGATGACAATTGGTGCAATGTTAATAAAATCTCTTGTATCTTGTATCTTGTATATATATATATATATATATATATATATATATATATATATATATATATATATATATATATATATATATATATATATATATATATATATATATACAGGTAGTCCCCGATTTACGAGCGCTCTGATCTACGAGGTTCCAGACTTACGAGCTGGCGAATTATTGGAAAAAACGCAAAAAATACTGAGTTTTCCTGTGTTTTTTCACCACAGTTCGTTAGCTAAACATGTGGACACACGTTTCCGATCATTTTTATGCACTCATAAGCAGTTTTTCGATGAAAAACGAGTGTTTGTAGTCGCGCTAGCAAAACCGTTCCAATTTACGAGCGAATTTCCGGACTTACGAGAAGCGTGGCGGCCGTTCCAAATTACGAGATTTCCGGTTTACGAGCGCCTCGTTGTAACGGATCTCGCTCGTAAATCGGGGACTACCTGTATATATATATATATATATATATATATATATATATATATATATATATATATATATATATATATATGTATATGTATATATATATGATATATATATATGTATATATATATGTATATATATATATATATATATATATATATATTAGGGGTGTAACGGTACGCTAAAATCACATTTCGGTTCGGTTCAATCTACAAGGAGGGCTCGGTTCGGTTTATTTTCGGTATTTTCGGTACAAAAAAAAAAAGACAAAATAAAGACTTACAAAATGTTTATTTTGAAAATATGCCAAAAATATGTTTGTATTGCATTGTAGTAATAAATAAAAGTGACCCATTTAGATGATATTTTAAATAAACAGCACCCTACAATAAATAAAATAAATTAACAATAATAAAAACTGAAAGTTATGCACCATAACTCATGTTCCCTGAAGGAAGGGAACCAGGTGAAACTTATCACTATGGGAAATTGCGCCCGCGCAGTTTTACCTGAAGGAATACAATCACGCCTTTACGGCAGGGGCGTCAGCGTAGCACCAGAGGCCACGCCCTCTGAGTACTTAAGTCGCTGACGCCCATCCATCGATCTCCAGAATGGACTTCACCGAGCTTTCAGCATTGAAAGGGCCAGGTATGTTGCACCTCGTTCCCTTCCTTCAGGGAACATGAGTTATGGTGCATAACTTTCAGTTCCCTTATCAGTCTTGTCACTCTGTGAAACATATCACTATGGGAACGTAATTTATTCACGCCCTTGAAATGCTCAGTAAAATGTATCCTAGTGTGAACGTCCGCCTTATTCAATAGGCATCTCAAGGTCGCTTTCTACTGTGTGTTAGAAAGGACAGCCTGAGTGACATCACACGCAGTAACATCCAAACTGTAATGCTTTGCAAACGTGTTCATTGAACTCCAGTTCCAGCAGAACAGATGTCTGCAACTGGTACACCCTTGAACAGTGACCATGAGGTGGCCAAGCCCCGAGTAGAGTGGGCACGCACTCCAGAGGGTACTTGTTGACCTTTGCTACTGTACGCCCTTTTAATGGCCTCAGTCACCCAGTGTGAGAGGCGTTGTTTTGATAGGGCCTTACCCATAGCTGGTGCAGCAAAGCACACAAACAGTTGATTTGTTTTTCTCCATTCGGCTGTTCTCTGCATGTAAGTGCTTAAAGCTCTCACGGGGCAGAGAGCCTTCAGCCTTTCCTGTTCCTGAGTGAGGATAGGAGCAGGTTAGCCTGGCCCTCGCCTTCCTGCACAGCTCCGCTCAATTCTCATTTCCCTTCACTGCACAGTCTGGGACTTCCCCCATCCACAAGGATTTCTCCGGTAGATTTTTGTTCGGACCAATCAGAGAACAGAAGGCGGAGTTTTGAACGACGTCGACTGACGTCGTCATTCAAAATGGCTGCCGCCACGAAGGAATTTTCAATAAAACAAGGTAAAAAACTATTATTTCTCTGCTGAGAAAAATATATTTCTTAGCTGACGTTATATCAGAAGTGTTCCTGAGCAATCAGAGAGCAGAAGGCGGAGTTTTGAACGATGTCGACTGACGTCGTCATTCAAAATGGCTGCCGCCACGAAGGAATTTTCAATAAAACAAGGTAAAAAACTATTATTTCTCTGCTGATAAAAAATATATTTCTTAGCTGACGTTATATCAGAAGTGTTCCTGAGCTTAACAGTTCCTAAATCAATTCACGAAATGGTCAAATCTGCTGGATTTAAATAGTTTCGGTTTGACATTTTCCAAACAGCCTCGGGTGCGCTACGAAAATAAATGATAAAAAATCGAATTTTATCTCAAATGTTTCATCCAGGCCAACAGTCAGTAAATTAGAGCCATATAATTACACACTGGTAGCATAAAAAATATCCACCGAGTGGTTTCTGAGCTATTTATCTGAATAGCCTGGACCTCGCCAGGCTAAACTAACAAAACTCCGCCTTCTGTTCTCTGATTGGTCCATTCAAAAATCTCCAGGAGAAATCGTTTCTCTATGGAGAAAGTCCAGACCCTAGTCTGAAGCGAAGTGAAGGACAGGGTGTGGTTTTAACCAGGCTAGGAGCAGGTGGAAAAGAAGATAGTTCAAAGTCCAGACTTCTGGGGTTTAAAGTCAAAACTTTGGGAATATATGCAGGATTAGGCCTTAGGGTGAGCTTTGACCCGCCAGGGGCTAACCTGGTGCACGTTGGATGTACGGACAAAGCGTGGAGGTCACCCACACGTTTTGCCGAGCAAAGAGCCAGGAGAAGAGCGGTCTTGTAAGATAATAAGTCTATCTTAATGTCGCTCAATGGTTCGAATGGGGGATCACAGAGAGCCCCCAAGACCATGCTAAGATCCTATCCAGGGGTCAAAATCCTGCTGGGGGACCTCCTCCTTAGCACGTCCTTCATAAATCTTATTATGAACGGATGCGCGCCAGGTGTCCTGCTTCCCCAGCCTTCGTGACAAGCTGAAATTGCAGATAGGAACACCTTAATCGTTGAGAAAGAGCGACCTTTCTCCAGCAAGTCCTGAAGAAAGGTGAGGAGCTGAGCCAGGTCACATGAATAAGAAATAATATTTCTTTCTGTGCACCAAGCTTAAAAAATATGCCATTTCCGTGCATAGAGAGACTGTGTTGACATAGCACGTGCATTTTGAATGGTTTTTACCACATTCTCTGGCAGGCCTGAGGTCATCAGTCTGTTCTTCTCTGCCACCAAGCTAAAATTAGCTGCAGTTCTCAGCCTAATTGGCGAAACTGTTCCTTCTGGTGACGTAGACGGTCCTTGGAGAGGAGCAGGTGGTGGGACCAGCTCTCCCTCAGAGACCCTATTTCAGTGGTCCTTTGAAGGTCGACAGGTTAGGAAGAGGACCTTCCCACAGACGTACCTCCATACCTTTCTGACCAAGAGTGTTTGGAAGCCGAGACAATCTGCTGTCATTATTAGATAACGGCTGAACAGAGTGTCTACTTTTCCTCCTTTTGTTGGGGGTCATGGGTCGGGGGATGCACGTTTTGTAAACGAGCAGATCTCCTGACTCCAGCCCGTTCCCTGTTTGGGTCAGTACAGTGAGCGTGGTCACACGCTGCAGAATCACTGTTTAAGCATGACGCGTCGCCCATTGAAAACAATGGGACAACTTCAGCATTAGAATGAATGTGTGACACTGGTGTTGGCCTGCGGGCTTCTGTCGGGCCCCCCGTCCCTTACTGGCGTTCGATGAATGAGTGGCCAGGAAGGTGGGTCGTCAGATTCTGTCGGCGCGCACCCCTGGAGCGCGGACGTGTCACGGGTTTGGTTGATTTGTGTATTCCCGGCTCCGTGGTTTAGAACGGAGCGGGGGGTGGAACACGTGACACCGCTCACCTGCCTCTGTGAGGAGACACGGGCCTGTTCGCAGGCGCCTCTGTGCTTGTCTGTTGCAGACATAGCAGAGGTGCCCTGCTGGGGTTTATCAATTAGGCTAACACCCCGTGAGCCGTGAGGGAGGGGGGGAAGATGGCCCCCGCCCTTTATGTCGGCTGGGAGAACAGAGGGGACTGTTCTGCTGATGTTACTGTGTTTGTTGTTGTTGTTGTTGTTTTTAGTCAAGAAAACAGAGTCTGTTTTTTAACTTTATTCGTGCTTATGTGTAACGACATATTTGGCTTTATGTCACTCACAGCAGAAAGAACATGATTTGTGTCTAAAACAGAATCACCAGCTTTTTGTACCGTGCTACAAACAAAGTCTGGACGTGAAAAGATCATTTCCCGTACCACGTGGGCGGGTGATCGTGTAAAGTTATGAAGCGGACCTGGTTCATCAGGCACGCTTCTGTTTGGTGTCCCGGTTTGCCGAGGAGGTTCTGTACCGGTCCGCCTGGCGGGGAACAAATCTGTTCTTACTCCAGGCGTGTTCAGTCCGAGGTGGAGCCGGCGGTGGTCTCTGCCGGTGCTCGACCTCGTACGCCGGCCGCTTTTGCGGTGGGGCACGTGTGGCTGAGTGGTGTCGAGGCTGCGGTGCTCTGCTCCCAGCTGATTCCCTGGGGGGGGCGAAGGTTCTCCTGGGGATGCCCACCCGGAGAGCTTCAGCCTGTTTGCGCCTCTGGTCCAGCCTGGTCTGAATTCGATCGAGCGCTTTTCCAAAAAGCCCCGTCGGTTCTATTGAATGGTGGAGAAAAGGAATTTTCTGTCCCTCCGGGAGGTCAGTCAGGGTCATCCACAGATGGCGTATTGCGATGACCACTTCTGCCATTCCCCTGCCCTGAGCAACAGCTGCTGTCCCCATCATGCGGAGCACAAAGTCTGTTGCCCTGCGGGCTTCATCCAGCAGCTCGGCGGCAGCTTGCTTGTCTGTCGTTACCTGGAGCTCCTGTAGTTTTTCAGCCAGGTAAGCTTGCATCATTGCGGACGCGTTCATCGCGCGCGCTGCGAGGCCCTGAGCCCTGTAGCACTTCTCGAGCAGAGAGGCCGAGGCTCGACAGGCTTTGCTGGGGAGAGTTGGTTTTGTCCCGGATGACTTGGGAGCCAGATGAGACGCCAACGTGTCCTCAATTTGAGGCACGTTGGCTATTCCCACCTCATCCATCCCGTCCACGTCGAGAAACTGTGAGAGCGGTAACAGCATGGGCGCCCTGGGCTGAGACCAGGTGCGAGTCAGTTCTGTGAGGAAGTCCGGGAAGACGGGCATCCTTTGCCTCGTGGCGGCCTGCTGCTTTGAATAAAAATAATTTCCTGCCAACCTCGTGACTTGTTGACGAGGTGGAGGCTCCGGCCATGGGATTTGCAGCGCGTCCGTTGCTCTGTGACACAAGTCGAACAGAGCAGGGATGGAAAAGTCCGTCTCAGGGAGCACAGGTACCGGGGTGCGGGAGAGGTCTTCTCCCTGTTCCCCGTACCCGACGTCGGCCTCGTCCGCAGAAAATTCACCTGAGGCTGAAATCGAGATCTCGTCCTCGTTCATCATGCCTCGAGTGTCAAAGTCGACAGTTAAGTCCACCATGGGGGCCAGCACATCTGGGCTGTCGCCCCATTCGACTCGGGTGCTGTCATCCAAAGCCATGCTCTCGAGCTCCGGCGTGGGAGTCAGAGGCTCAGTGGTGTCCGGGTCTGCCGGCCCCGCCGCAGCCCCCATAGCCTTGGTGACGAAGTCCGCCCGGTGCCTCCTCACCGCCTCCAGCATCTGGCTGCAGTGTGGGCAAAAGTCGGGTGTATCCAGCGCCATGTTCGCGTGCAGTATACCCAAGCAGACGGGACAGGCCTCATGGGTGTCGGTCGCTGAGAGGGAAAAACCGCATCCGCTGGGGCAGGCGCGTGAGGTCTCGCCGCTCTGCTGGTCTTTTTTGGAAGTCTTGTCTTTCGCTTTCCTTTTTCCGGAGGCATGTCCGAGATAAGGCGAGCGAGTCCTTCCAAGATCCTTTTTCTTCTGATTTGAGACGTCTCCTCCGTCGCGTCGCTTTCGCTGGCTAGCCTTGCTACGAGTTAGCAGAGGTAGCGGTGTGACGCAGTTTGCGCCGTCGAGCGAAGCAGTCTGCGGAAAGAGGAGAAGAAAAAACTTTGAGGTTAAGGAAAAATGTGCCGGACTAGCTTTCGCTAGCCCAGCAGTACGCAGGAATAATTCTCTGTACGCTCTGTGTAGGGAGCAAGCTCACCTCTGGTCGAGCGATGAAGCAACAGAGAAGTCCCGCGAAGAGAGAGAGTTCAGGTTTAAGCGAGGTGAAGGGCAATAAGAGATCGATGGATGGGCGTCAGCGGCTTAAGTACTCAGAGGGCGTGGCCTCTGGCGCAACGCTGACGCCCCTGCCGTAAAGGCGTGATTGTATTCCTTCAGGTAAAGCTGCACGGGCGCAATTTCCCATAGTGATATGTTGCACCGAGTGACAAGACTGATAAGGGAACCACGTAACAACTGATTTACCAGTTTTTACTTTGTTCTTTAGTAGCAAGGATGTGAACACTGAACACGTTATTATTGTGGGCAAAGTGAAACGTAAACACAAAAAGGTCATTTTAAAGTTATTACAAAAATAATCTGTATTAGAATAGATAACTTGGACAGTCTGTGCATTTCATTGCATATAGAACTATAAGTTTTTAACATCATACAGATTCTCTAATACAAATCTCCATTCACTGACAGCCCACTCATATTAAAACTAGTTCCCATGGCAATGCACTGAACGTACAGTCTATCATTGTTTGGGAAGTTGTCAAAATCATCACCAATTTGTACTTTTCTTAAAAGTGCCCAACACTCAAATTAAGGTTAATTGTTATTTAGTTTCATACAAACATTTTTTTGTCATTCTGTGATATGTCAATATGTTTTTCAGTCTGAATTCGGCTTTTTTAGGTGCAATAGTAAAAGTCATAAAACACACTGATCACATAGTCGTGTGTCCGGTAAATACTTGTTTTATAAAGAAATGCAGGAGTTTATTCACATATGGTGTATTAATAATCTTTGTCATGTCCAATGAATTGATGGTTTATGTCACATTATTTACAGTGTGTAATGCAAAAAATGAAAATCCTGCAGAAGGATACCAGAATATAAAAAAAGTGTGAGTGGGTCTTGACTGTGCTTGTGTGCAAAATGTAACGAGAAGCAGAAAGAATCCCAAACCTTCAAAAATTCCTCCCTACTATGTTAACTCAAATAAAGCAAAACAAATATGAAGAGCTTTGACGTCAGGCTGGAACAACTGAACCCCACTTCTGAGTAAACCCAACCTCACAGTTGAACCCCTGGAATGAAGGTCAATGTAGAAACAGCTGAAATGTTTTTTTCCTCCTTTTTTCTGACCTTTGGGGTCACGTTGAGGAATTCTACGCAGCTACCTGAGTTCAAAGTGCTCAGGAACAGGATGGGAGAGGAGAGACGAGCAGGAGAAGGGATCAGAGAAGAAGGAACAAGATGGAAGCTGTTCATGACAGAGTGAAAAACTATTTGATACATGAAAATCTAGAATTCCTTAAAGGAATTTCATTCATTCAACTTTTATTTATACAGGCTAGCCTCGTTGAGTCACGGGGACTCATTTACAAGAGGGACCTGTCTCACTCACACCAAACAACCATCCACTCTCACACTCACACCTAGGGTCAATTTAGAGTCACCAATCAGCCTAACAAGCATGTTTTTTGGTCTGTGGGAGGAAACCGGAGTACCCGGAGGAAACCCACGCATGCACGGGGAGAACATGCAAACTCCACCCAGAAAGGCCCCGGACCGGGATTTGAACCGGCAACCTTCTCGCTGAGAGGCAGCAGCTCTACCAGTTGTGCCACCATGCTGCCCATAGAATAGATGTCACTCACAGTCTTTCATGCCAGAGTTTTGTCGTCTCATTTTTTTGATAAGAAAAGACAGAGTTGTAGCCGTTTTGGTCCAACCTTGGAAACACCGTTATGCAAACTTCACAAAATATTGAGAAATATCAGGTTCAGAGAATTTCAAGGTCAAGGTTCAAGGTCAAGGTTTCTTTATTTGTCATTCTCATCATATGTGGTACATGTGGTGGAACGAAATTGTGTGCACAGGGTCCCAGTTACAGCCAGCAAAAGTATAACTTGTAAAGAAAAATTGTATTAAGATCTAAAATATGAACTAAGAAATATGCTAAACTAAGAATACACTAAGCACTAGTAGTACAAAACCAACTTGAATGAAATGTTGAACAAAAGCAGCACGAACATGAGTTGTGATAACTCCAACAACGTTCAGTCAGGTCATCTGGACAGTTTCTTTCTTTCTTTCTTTTTTTTAGTTTTTTGTTAAGACATGTCATCCTTCATCCAAAGGACTTCATCAGCCCCTAATTGTTGGGGCCGAGATGGTGTAGAGGCAGGGCAGCCGGCTCAGGACCAGAAGGTCTCGGGTTCGATCCCCGGTCACGGCATACCTTGTTGTGTCCCTGGGCAAGACACTTAAACCCAAGTTTCTCCAGGTAGGACTGGTCTGCGCCTTGCATGGCAGTCTACTGCTACCGGTGTATGAATGTGTGTATGAATGGGTGGATGGTTGGTACTGTGAAGCGCTTTTGGGCCCCTCAAAGGGGGCTGGAAAGTGCTATATAAGTAAGCTCCATTTACCATTTACCATTTAAGGAGCCACAAACCAATTCAGTCACGGCACACTCACATAGTGGCCCAACCTGTTTGTTGGTGATACGATGGTTTCTGGGGCCTGCCCTCTCCCCCATCGACTCCTCTGAAGTAGCCATACCCAAAGTGGTTCAAAACATCAAAGTTCATGCTCAATATTCCAGGTAAAATAACCAATAAATTTCAGTCCGGTCAGCTGGATGGTTGCTTTTTTTGTTGAGATGTTTCATCTTTCATCCAAAGGACTTCATCAGTCCGAGGAGCCACAACAAACTGAGTCCGACAAGCAGCACACTCACATAGTGGACCAAACAGTTTACTGGTGGTAAGATGGTTTCTGGGGGATCGCCTCCTCCGTCCTCTACCCTGTCTCCACAGTTTTGATGTTTTCAACCACTTTGGCTATGGTTGCCTCAGAGGAGTCGATGGGAAAGAGGGCCGGTCCTAGAAACCATCTTATCACCACAGCAAACTGGTTGGTCCACTGTGTGTTGCATGTGGAACTTAGTTTGTTATGGCTCCTCGGACTGATGAAGTCCTTTGAATGAAGGACAAAACCCCTAAAAAAAAGTCCAGATGATCTGACTGAACTTTGTTAGTTTTTTTTTTAACCTGGATTATTGAGGATTATATCAAGGATTCAAGGTTGTTTATTGTCATTTGCAGCACATGTGGTACATGAGGTGGAACAAAATTGTATACACAGGGTTCCAGTTACATACAGCAAAAGAAAAAGTATAAATAGACCTTTTACCAGTTGACGTCATCACGCAAAGCACGCCTGAAACGAGCGTTCTGATTGGACGGCAAAATGCTGCGCCGAATCGAAAAAGGAAGTTGGGGCTAGTAGGAAGGAGCCGAGGAGCTTCGTAATGATAGCGAGTTGTAATTTAGAAGCTTGGTTTCTTAAAATAGTGAACAACCACTGGTCAAAATGCCTGAACATTGTGCCGCGGATACGAGAGGAGGTGATTGTGTGCGCTGATGGAAAATGGGGAAATCCTTCAGGCTTTTTGCGAATGTCCAGCAGGGTGAGTTAACTCTTGTGTACCGTAGTTGTCAACAACCTTTATATCCAAGCGCCAGAAATAAATGTTTTAAATTTCTCACGGCAATACTTCTGATATTTAGACTGATTTGGTTATTGTTACAGGTTTAACATCTTCTGTTAGCTGCTATAACTAGCGCCATGTCTTCATAAGAGCCGTCAGTATTAGCACAGTATGTAAACAAAAACATTAAATTTGAGTCAGTCACACAAATGTTCGTAGCGTCCTTATTTCTTATTTGATTTCTGTAAACTATGTCTTAAATTAAACCTGAGACAATTGGTGATGTTGTGATGTGAAAAATAAGAACTATCCCAAGAGATACATTTATTAGCTTTCCTTGGAAAATTGAATGATATTTGATAACGTATTTACTATTGCACTTTAGACACGCCGTTGCTTACACTTTATTAGACGTAAAATGTGTGAAAATCTTAATGTATTACAAACAATATATTTTGCATGTGAATTCCATAATGACACATACAATATGGTTGTATATTGTGTTTGTGATTGTTTTTGCAGACAAGGAGGTGGTTGCAACCATGTTGGAAATACATTCAAAACCAACCTGCACCCAGTTACCTTGTACATGGAAGGAACCAGCCCAAAAACGAACTGCACCTGCTACTTGGGATGAGCTGCAAGTTTTAAAGTGAGTTTAATCAGTGTTCCTGAAGAAATTTCATATTACGCTTATAACACAAATACCCAGAAAGGTGACTTTCAGTCAAACTTCACCAACAACTGGAATAATACAATATCACTTATTTTGTCTTATTCCAGTCAAAAAACTATTCAACATTGTACAATTGTAGTTTATTGTATTGTGTTAATTATTGTTAATTGTTTTCTAGTGGCACTAGATAAGAAATAAATGCAATGACATATGTACGGTTTTAAATGTTTTCTACAATTGTAAGATCTGGAATAGTTTTTGGACATTTTTTAAAAACACTTCTACAAACAGATTTGCTAATATGTTTTTGATATCAACCACATTTTTCATGTTGGTGTCATTTAAGGCATGACATTGGCGTAGAAAAGTTTTCCAGGAGAACGCTGAACAGCCTGCGTTTTGACCCACGACATCCTGATGACCGGAATGAGCCCATCACTGCTGGTCTTCAAAAGGACATTTTGAGCGTGGAGCCATTGTTGACCTTTTGCAGGTTGTAGTAGTAAACATTAAAAATCACTAACGCTTATCTGTATTTTTCTTTAATTCCTTTATTTTGTCTACATTTTAAAGCTTCATGTTTTTTTCTTTAAAGGTTCTCGATGCAGACCCTCTGGCAGATGACGTAGCTGACGACCTCGGCACCTGTCCAGTCTCCACACCATCAGAAAGTCCTGCCAGAAGTTCAAAACATCTTTAAATGTCTCACAAGCAAAATCAGATTTAATTGAGGTAGAAACACGCAAACAGTCGTGCAGTGAAGAATGGTTCAAACACAGAAAAAAATTATGCTTCTGTTTTTGCACGTCAAGATGATTACAACAGAAGCTTTTCTCATTTTGATATGATGTTTAAAGATACTGATTAAATACAGCTGAAGTTTGCACGTTATCAAGATGTTTCTACCAGATTTTTTGGGTAAGAAAATAAACGGTGCCTTACTGAAATGGCTTCATTTTTATTTGAATTGTTACAGATTCCATTGTTGCACACACACATTATTTATATAAGTCACAAACAGAAACAACACATACCAGAGGATGTGTTTGTATTTGTCATTTCACTTGTTAAAGGACAAGGACAGAAAGTAACCTGCTAATATATATTTTTTAATGATGCCTTCTCTGACAACTTGGAGACTTTAGACAGTTTAATGTTTATGGGGTTCTGTTGCTAAGTCATTCTGTTGTGTCACTTTACTAAAAGTCAAATTAGAGCACAGTTGCTTTATATTTAAAGGTTGGTGTGTTCATTTCTAAATTTAATGTACTACAATCAATGTCTGTTTTGGGATGTGTGGACTATTTCATTAATCAATTACTGTAATAAACATGGATTTGAATACAGTATGTAAATTTGGTCTAATTGGGGAGGGAATGACTGAGCCAGCTGAGGAGTGCTGTGAGTTTTCATTGGATTAGCGTGATGTCCTTCAAAAACTTCAACCAATGTGATGTCACGGTCGACAGAATTTATTTAAAATATATATATTTGGATCATGACAGGCCTGACAGGTCCATAAATGTGTTTTGGCCCAGCGGGCAAGCGAATCTTTGTGCCCCGCCGGGCCAGTTACATGTTGCCTGAAACACCTGTACTTACAAAGATATTTTTACTTTATTGCAATTAGTGCTACAAAAGGCCACAACACTCCTTGTACAATACATACCTCTTCCTCAGTGTGCCCTGGATGCAGAAAGGGGGGCAGGTTCAGACTAGCTCCCCCTTTTTTCCACCTCTGACTTGACATCAAACCCTTTGTCAGCAAGGAGTTGGTGGCCAGTTGCTGTAAAACAAAGAAAGTATTAATTCATATTTGACAATAAACAAAACAGTCTTATGTATAGTTAAACTGTATGCTTATACACATTGATGACAGGATTGCTTTTTTTTCTGTGACAGCATGTCACCGATGCTCCCAGCAAAACTGTGCGAATAACTTACAGAAACAGAGAAATGGCTGAAATGTTTTCAAAGATGCAGTGCTGTCAGACCTCAAATAATGTTAATAAAACATGTTTGTCTTGTGGAAACTATACTGTATATTTTTTCAACGCAGAAAGAGTTCAAATGATAACAGGCTAACAGTGCAGTGGTCTGTTCATTTTTATACAGCTGCATGTTTGATGACATTTTACTCACCTGTTATTTCTTCAGGGGGGTTGAAGGAAGAATCTCCTTGCATGTCGCAGGTTGAAACTTCAACACAGGCAGTGGACTGAGGTACAGCGAGGCCTAGTAGAACTAGCTAGCTTATCAACTGTCCAGTAGCATGTTGTTCTGCTGCGGGAGGTTGTTCTCTGTTTTGTCTGTTTCCCATATCCAAGATGTAATGTAGGAACGTAATTCACGGAGCTTGGATCATTAATGGCCATGCCAGATAAAAAATGCGATTACACACTTTGCTGTTTTGTGTCGGGGTGAAGTCCTGCCGGCGAAGCGCTTGAAGCCACAACTTCCTTCTTTTAGTCGCTTTACTCGACTTTCCTAGAGGGACTTGGTAAAACGAACAAGTCTCACCTTCTTCTTTTACTCGTTTACGTTGCCTCGAACAATTATAAACACAATAAAAGTCATATTTCCTCATTGCGGCCGTTGGCAGTATTGAAAACACTCGAGTAGTGTGGCTGCGTTAGCCCCAGGTTCCGGTAAATTCTCGAAAAATGCGAGTGGGCATGCGCGATGACGTCAACTGGTAAAAGGTCTATTGTAAAAGAAAGAGTAACAAAGATCTAAGATATGATCTAGGAATACGTTAAACACTTACTTATAGTGCAAATAATATTGAGCATGAACTTTGACATGAACTGTCAGCTGCAACTAAATTGAACACTAATACCTGCAAGGTTGACTAGATTAAATACATTTTTGTATTTTGTAAATTCAGTTGTCAGTGGTGACTTCTTTGAATGGTTAGCTCTGAAGGTCAATCCACTGTAGAGGTGCATACAATGATACAATGATTATTGCACCCAGTGGTTCATGATATATTTTGCTAACTGTCAGGCAAAGTTGACTTCAAATGGTTCGTGGCAAAAAGTTAAACAATCCTCTTGCACAGTCTGTTAGAGCTCAGACTCTGTGTTGAGAATCAATCTACTTATTCCCTCAATATCTCTAAAATTCACTGAGGTATGGCCATTTTGTTTCTGTTATTTTAGGTCAGTTGGTTGTGTTAACCATCTTGAACTGGGTTTACTTCAAAAGGTACTGTAATTAGTTGTATGTACTGATGGTTACCTTTTAAAATACCATTAACATTTGTTCACGGATTAAAGAGATATCTTGCTAATGGTGTATAAAAACTAACACAAAAAAGGCAAAGACATTACTGGTCCACCTTCACCTTCAGCAAGTAAAATGCAAGCAGAAACAAAAAGAGCTAAAATAAGATGAATACTTACTGTTCACTTAGATACAAAACAGAGATTTTGCATCACTTAATTTGAAAGACAGTCTTAGACAAATGAAATCTTCACTGATTGGAGGCAGAGCAACAAAAAAGATATCAAAACGTGTGCTCTAACTCCAACTGCTGAGGCTAATGGTTTATGGATGGTTTGAGGCAGGAACACCCAAACAGCTGTACACAGCTGTTTTAAACACAACGGTGGTCTGAGTTGTTAGAAAATGACTCATCTTAAGAACCTTCATGAGGAGGACGTTGCATTTGATTCTCCAAGATACAACTAAAACAAATGAGTTAGACTATACCAAAAGAATGTGCAAATGCAAATCTTGTGTTGATTGTGATCTTTCTAAAAGACACCCAGACAGAGTTCAACACACCAATTCACTGTCGTCAAAAAATTAAAGTTCTGCAAGTGAAGAAAGCGATAATCTTGAGTTTAAAGTTGGACACCTGAGAAGATAACTCTTGATCTGCCTTCGGTTCTGTGTCCAGCAAAGCTTTTGTTCTTTTTTATTTGCGTATCTGCAAAGAAAAGATGAAAGCTGCAAGGGTTTTGATTACACAGAAAGAAACCACAGAGTGAGAGAACTTTCTGCACTTCAACCTCTTTTAATCTCAACTTCCACAAGTCTTCTACACATGCACAAGCTGGCCGCCACTATAACACATATGCCTCACATGTTCCCCTCCGCTCCGTGTAAAATCCTTCTCACGGCACCTGAATGAGCATCCATTATGCTACATCTGTGTCTGGACAGCTACCAAATCTTCCACTACAAGTCAGACTGGAATTAATTTGGACAGTCGTGTGATATGAAGCCCTTTGAGACGCAGACACTTAATCCTGCATACAGCTGCAATCCATCTCTGCCTCCAGAGAGCCTACGTCAGATGAACAAAAATTCTCTTTCATAAAGACTTGGTCCTTAAACAAATCGATTATCCATCAGCAGACTCTGTCTCTGAGGTGTTCCTATCTCTCACTCTATTTTATTTTTCTGGTATTGGTGACACAATGACTCACAGCTTTCTGTTGTAACCGAACCAAAAGTTCTGTCGTTTACCACTGGGAGGAATAAAAAAACATCTAGGCCCATGAGTGAACTTCCATTATGTTACGTTACTTTCATCTGTTTTATGTTACTCTACATCATATCCTATCCACGAGTTGTTTTATTCCTCTGAGTAAATTCCAGTATATAATCCTGACAGGAAGTGGACGAGGTTCGTGAGTGTCTGGGATGTTTGCAGCATATCATCAACTGGTGTGGACCCAACATGAATTCACTTCTGCTTCAAAATACCAGACAAGATCTAACTCACATTCTTGTTCCTGTTGTAAAGGTGATATTTCCCGAAGACTGAAAGGTATTTACATGGAGTTACCCAAGTGTTCATTCTCTTTGATGTATGCTTGTCTTGTAAATCAAAAACTTTTAATGTTTAGTATGACCAAGTTAAGCTCCAGTCACATAAAAACATCATTTTATCTAACCCATTCACTCATCCATGTTCTACCACTGTCCTCTCCCACTATTTCTACCCCCACCCCTCCTTCTGCTCTCTCTTTTCTCTGTCTTTTGTGTAAGAGAAGCCAGGGCCTCTCGGTGACATTAGCCCGGCTCCCGTAAAACTAATAATAACTGAGATTTGTGCAGGCTTAGCATTCTTTCCCTCTGTTCGGAGCAAGGCGTTGGGTAGACTCTGAGGGATGGTGGTGGTGGAGGTGTGTGGAAGGTGCCCCAGTTTAAAGAAAATCAACTTTGCAGATATGTGAGAAGGGAAGCCCAGTGAAGCACAAGATGAAGAAAAAGACAGAGAGGCCCCTCTTCCCTGAAACACACCACATACCATCAGTTTCTATGGGTCAGTGCCACTAAAATCCCACTGCATCCTCTCAAAACACATCATTGCTGTTGGTACTGAAACAACGCTTCATTTCTTGTGAAAAGTGGTTCAGTTAAAAGCAATTGTTTAATGTATAAGTGCCTGCCCTTTGTTTAAAAAAATACAATGTGTTTTTACAAAGATATGTTAAAATATCATGGACAGATCTGTTTTAACAGACAGTTAATGCTTGTTTCTAAACTTTAATTACCTTTATTTGACCTTAATTAGTATCACAGGTGCCTTCAAGCTTTTCATCAGACATTCTTAAAGGGAAACATGTGGACATAATGTATAAGGTTCATGGGATTGTAAGTGTTCAGACGGTGAATATAAGGCCCTGTTTACACGAAAACAATTTCTGATGAAAATGGAAGAGTTTTGTTGTGTTTGTACTGTTCATTTACACATGTGTAATAATATAAGGGAGATCAGCTTTACTGACCTGTCCCATACACTGGATGTAAATTGAGCAGGGTTTATCTTGACACAAATTATCATCAAATATTCACGGGTTCTCTCTTTTTCAGATAAATCAATTAATTTTGTGATCAGCTGATAAGATATAAATCACAATGAAGCGTTAACTTATGTTGATTCAGCAGAACTGAATCATTTATTTAACAGAATCATAAATCTAACATCATAACATGTACATTCATTGATTGATCAATTTCCTATAACTTAACTTCAGCAGATGAAATCACGGGTCCGTAATTTCTAGGAACAACAAAACAAGTTATGGGTCTTAGAATAACTTATATCTGGAGGCATTTAGCTTAAAGTTCTGGCAAGGATAAGATGAGGAGGAGAAAGATGGAGAAGAAGTTTAAGAGTGAGGGAGTTTACCTTGAGATAAGTTCCAACCAGAATGATACTTTCCATGCGACTCTTCAGCTAAACCGCAGGTACGCTGGTAACATTGACGACTCTTTACCTTGCCAGACAGTCAGTCAAAAAATGGAGCTTCCTTGACGTCCGAGTAAGAGAAGGCCGACCAGCCTTAGATGTTTACCTTTCAGCGTTTTCTGCATCCACTTTGAATAACAGAAATATCGGCAGTTCCTGGTTTGGTTTCAAGATAAATTATTCCAGAAAGGAAATTCATTCAAAGTTCTGAGCTGGAAAGCTCTGTTCGGATTGTCCAGCAGCGTGCTGTAATCCTAGCTGATGGACGAGTCTTTGGCTCATGACTTGCGTCCAACAGCAAAAAGAGAAAGTCAGTGCATCTTAACTTCCTCATAGGACTGGAAGTTCCAGGAAGTGTAGAACTTTTAAAGAGGATCTGACGTCAGTGACTTTCTCCTTCCTGATTGGTCAGTTCAATCATGGAATGGGGAGGAGATTAGTTTACGTCGTGAACGTCAGAAATAATTTTTTAGAAAAACAGAGAAGCAGATTGTTTTATGAAAAAACAGAATTGAGATGCCAGAGAAATGATATGACTTGATTAAGCTGTTTCTCATTTCTAAACAAAACGGAACAGACTATTCTGACATAACCTTCAACTTAAACACAATTAGACACCATCATATGAAGAAGTGACCAGCATTAGTAACAGCATAAACAATGATCATAAAATGACAAGAGTTATTCTGTTGATATATTTGAATTAGAACAAATTTAAAGAAGTCTCTTCTGATTTAATTTGTGTCTTGATTCAAATTAAACTGGAATAAAACAGTGATTTTGTCCTTCACTGCAGGTTTTCAGAGAAAATAAGATTCCATGAGAGCTTTAGTGGAAAGGTATCTTCACGGACAGTTCAGAGATCAGAGTGTGGTCCAGTACAGTCTCAGAATGACAGGTGTATCACTACACAAAAATAGCAAATGTTTTCTCTGACAACGGCACAACGCAATGTTTAAAAAACCATCCCTGTGTCCGTTATTGTGTAAAAAGAAAAAAATGATATTTTCTGTCAGAGAATCCCTGGCGCATGCACAGTATGACATAAAACACAACGTTTTCCCACAATCCACTCAAGAAGAAACCATCGACACTGGCACATACCAGAGTAGTTTGCACTTCTGAGTCTGATAAATAAAGATATATTCTAAATACAGCTCTTCAACACAGTGCTCATTTTCTACCTCTTTATTTAAATAACTGAAAATTAAATAAACTTTTTTATGTTTACGCATGCGCACTTAAAGACCGTGTAAAGTGAATTTCAATATTTTCTTAAATAAACATTATAAATGTCATAATTGTAATGTTGTAAATGAGTAAAAAGTCTCAAAATTGTAGCTCAATTAATTTTGGAGTTATAGATGAAACTGTGTATAAAGATATGTCTTTTTCAGGATTTTTTAGGCGTGGTTTAAACGGGACCGCGTTTCGTCACGCGGTCCTCATTAGTATAGCCCCACCCCCTGCAGCTCCAGCCGTATAAATTCGCCTCGGTGGAGCCGTTCACTCGCGAATCGCAGATAGCATCAGATAGCAATAGCATAGATATTTTGTTCATTGTTAGCTAGCTAATCAATTATGCCTCGTTCGTGCATCTTCCCTGGATGTCGCAATGGTCAGGGCACCCGTACAAATCATAACATGTTTTTATACCACGTGGTTTTATACCAAGTATCTGTAGTGCCTGGATAGGTCAATGGATAAAGCGCTTGCCTTCCGTCCCAAACTCCACGGGTTCAATTCCCGCATGGTACAACTCTTTTTTTTTTTTTTATTCATTCCAGATTAAAAACACACAAGAAAACTATTTACAAAAACAGCGTAACTCTTGGAAAAAGTAACTGCTGTTACAGAATTCAGATAAAAACAGAGCAGGTTTACTGGCTCTGCTGTCTGCCTCTCCACTGTGGGACACGAGCAGGACACGAGCGCAGCTGCGCTGAAACCACGCCCACGCACTGACACGCCCCCAGCGTTCCAGGGCAAGGCAAAATCATGTTTTTTCATGATTTTTGAGACTTAATTTTATAAGGTAAACAATGTTTTTAATCAGTCAGATTATGGGTGATTAATAACACATATTTATGCCATGTGACAAACTAAAAACACACATTTAATTTCACTTTACACAGTCTTTAAGAGTTTCAAGTTTCAAAGAACATAGCATCAACTAGTGGCATGGCAGAGGAATTACACTGTTTCCACGTCTACCATTGCTGTGTAATAAGAGATTGTAATTAAAATGTTTTCATATAAATGTGTTAATAGAACACAAAAAATATTTTCATTGAATCGTTGTCGTGTAAACAGGACCTAAGAGGAAATGTTGATCCAAGGTGGATCAGATTAATGATGTAAATGACAAAAAAAGAACTAAGTAAAACATCCAAAACATCACCTTTTGAGTCATAATGGGCTTCATGGTAAAAGACACAGGTGGACTCCATTATTGGGAGAAAAATACACAAAAGCCACATAAGAAAAATGCATGTTGATGATTGTAAAAGTTTCTGGGAGACATTTCTATAATTACTGAGACAAAAGTGAAACTTTTTGGACCAGTCTCATCAGTTGTGCTTTGTTAACTATTATAGAAGTGTAGCAACAAATGTATTTGTGTCCACATATCAGGTGCATTCACAGATGCAGAGATATAAGCATGCATTGTTATAAAGAAAACCCTGTGATGTAGTCATGAGTGTTTCACTGTTAATAGTTAAAACACATGTTTGAACACGACTTCAAGAGTTTTCACATCCCACTGAAAGGCAGCGGATTTGCTTTTTTGTCTCCTCTCACGAGAGCCACAGAATATGAAACATGTTCCATCTGTACAACTATGAGGAGTTGTTCTAAGATGCAACAAGAGGACGATAGGGGTGGTCTCACCCCAAAGAACCTGCCCTCACTAACCCCTCGGCCTTCCCTGCTTTCACCTCCCCTCCTCTTCCTCAGAGAGACATGTGCACACATTGAGCCAGCGGAGCTGATGCACAGGCAGCTGCTCTGTTTCCCTTCATTTTTTCTCTCCTTTCTTCGTTCGTTTTGTTCCCGTAACTCCCTCTTCTCATTTCCCTGCACTTTTCTCTTTCTTCTTTCTACTCTGTACTCCTGCTCTACACTTTTCTGCAGGCGGATATGAAGCCAGGACTGGTTGGAATGAGAGAACTTGTGTAATATCTGCACACGAGCACCGGAGAGTCATACATGTGCACCAGAGGACCAATAAACACTTAAAAGGACAAGCTTTGAAACAGCAGGAAAAGGAGGAAAGAAAAGAGGATTTCCACAACAAGAGACTGAAGTGAAAGTGGAAGATGCAGACCATGCTGGGCTGCTTGGTGCTCCTGCTGTCCCTGTTGGTTCTGTCTACAGGAAGAAATGCTAGACGAATAAGGAAAAGAGGGATCAATCATAAGGTGGGGCTACTAATTCTACTAATATGAGTCATATGAGTATGTGGATTTCTGTCAAGCTGGAAGTAGGTGAAAGCTCACAGCACCACAGGACAGAGTCCACTCTCTTTCTTCGTGCATTAAGTTTTCAGGATGAGGGGAGTGTTGATGAAGTGAACCAGAGACAGGTAGGAAAAATAAATCACAGAAGAAAAAAAAGAATGAATTCTTGTGTTCTGATATTGTAGTTGCAAGAACAATAAATGTTTTTATATATTCTTTCAAAAAGCTATACAAGTTTTGATTTTTAGTGTATGACAATGAATATCATATTAAACTGAATAACAGGCCACATAGATCATATCAATAATAGCTTCAAATGTTTCAGTACTTTTTAGCATTTATGGGAAATGGGATTACCTAATTTTTAGATTACAATGGTTGAAAACAAAAAGATCCAATGATACAGACCCGAAAATCTACTCTAGTGTAATTTAACCTAGAATTATAAGTATATATATATATTTGTGCTTTAATGGATGTCAAACTATGGCCTGATGGGCAGTGGCGGCCAGTCCATAAAGGCAGGTGGGGCAGAGGTTCACCTAAATAAATCATTCTCCCACAAATTAGTTCTTCCTAATAAATAATATAAATTAAAGACTTATATGATGAGCTTGCTGTGTATTGTTTAGTTCCATCATGGGCAGTACTGTTCAACGGCCCACATTCATCAAGCGGATCGGAATGTGCAGCCAGTGATCCGAACAGGCAGGTCCAATAAAGTTTAATTTGGGGAATCTGATTTTCGGCCCTGTGGACACATTTGGCTGGTTTTAACTCACTGATACGACCTCTACCTAGACCTGACAAGAGTAAAACCCAGGAACAGCCGCAATGAAACCTGCTGAGACCAACAGTGGAGATATTCTGTTTTTAAATATATTTGAAGTAGGCCAGAAGAGAAAACTGAGAACAGAGAAAAGTTAATGAATAGGAAACTTCCACCAATGTGGTGGGATGTTATTTAAACAATGGTTTAAATGGTCAGTAACAACAGTCAGTGGTTTTGTAACTGTGTGTTTGTGGGTTCAGCCCCCATTTGAATCTTCTATTTGATTTGGCGGTGATGTGTTGTATCATAATTTTTTTTCCCACTTTTCTATGTTTTTAGAGCGACTTCACCAAACCTATTCTGCCCATTTTACCATTAAACTGAAGTATTAATTATGTATTATTATTTTGATTCAAATTAGAAATCCAGTTCAGAAAGCTGTGCACCTGTCAGCTAAGGGTAGGAGGCATCTGTTTCTCTGATTTATTAGACCAGACTGTTTTGTCATGAGACACAACCTTGAACAGGTTGAACTTTTTTGCTGTCTCATATGGTGTCCTGTAAGACAAAATGTGATATATCTTTTTTGTAATACCACTGATTACCCTCATGTTACCTTCCTTTTTTTCATATCTAAGATTGTGGCGGCGCAGTTTAATTACTGCTGCGGCTTCGTGCACTCGCCCCTATCTTAAGACGGGTGTGCGTAATCCCGTTGTTTTGTGCCCCGGTGCAATGACAATGCCAATAAAGATATATTGTGTTCTATTCTAATCTATTCTATTCTGAACCGCGGGGAGGGAGACAAAAGGCAATGGACGCATCAAACAAAACACAACAATAATAAATTAAATATTAAGCAACATAGATCCATTTTTTCTTTCACAGAAAATGTAAAGCAATGTGTAAAACTTTGTGTGGTTTGTGATTCAGGAAATTAATATTCCCCCCACTGTTATTAGTGAAAATCTACATGGAGACATGATGACAAATACATGATCAGTATTGACTCGATTATTTTGATTTTGTACATTTTACCTTTGATCTTTGAGGAGAGAGTTTAATGTTCCTTTCAACATTGGAAAGAGAGCAGAAGTGCTTTGAGTCTGAATATTAAAAAACTTACAGCCAAGTTTTTTTGGTGTGTGTGTTTTGATCAGGAGCATTAAGCCGAACGAGCAACAGGGTGGAAAAGCTGCTAATTTTCAGGTTTCCATATGAGTAACTGAAGGGCACATGGGGTGTTCGGCATGAGTCTGTGTGTGTGTGTGTGTGAGCGCATGTGTGTGTAAAGGATTATTAGGGCAGGAACTGAACTTGCAGACCAGGCCCCTGCTTGTTAACTCAGCTCAATGTGTCTGACTGATCATCTCCAACAAGAGCTCAGTCTACTGATTTCTTTCCTTTCCTCTCTGCAACCTTTCATGTCTCTATGTTCTCACTCTCTGACCTCTTCCTGCCCTTGCTAGACTTCTTTCTACTCTTCTCAGAATCAAATGCACTGCTCCTCCTCTCTTTTTCCTTCGTCCGTGTGTTTTTCTCCCTCTCACGTCTTCCACGTCTCCTGCTGCTTTCAGAATGGGCCAAAAGCTCAGTCCTGCTGGCTTCTTCTTCTAAAGTCCTGCAACTAAAACACGCTGAGACAGAGGTGGGAATGGAGCTTTAACTTTCTGCGTCTTTTGTTAAAAAAAAAATAATAATAATTCACCCACACCCCCATTCTCAGTCATAACATCAGGGATGTGCAGAAAGACAAATTATAGTCGGAATATTTTAGATAAATGTGTGTCTTGGAAGAAAAAATGTCTAATTTAACAAACCCAGGACCTCCAACAGGCTCAGTATTTGTCATGCTTGGAACATTTTTAGAGGATTTCAATCAGATTTGAGCCTCAAAAGCAAACTGAGCCAAGATGGTGTAGTGGCAGGGCTTCCGACTTGTGACCCGAAGGACGCGGGTTCGCGCCCCGGCCACTACACACCTTGGGGTGTCTATGAGTGCACACCTAATTCTCCAGCTCCCCAGGCGCTGACTACGGCTGCTCACTGCACCACCTGGTGGTGGTTGGGTTAAATGCAGAGACCAATTTCGTCTGTCAAGTATGGGAACATACGCAGATGACAAAAATGTGACATTTATTTATTTATTTAGTATAATGTTTAAACCATAGAGTGCTATTACAAAAATGTTTTCATTAATATGTTGACAACATTATTTAAATACATTAACCTTTAATTATCTACAGACTTTAATGGAATCATTCTAATAGTAAAATGTTTTGTGGAGCTATGAAAAATATTCACTTTAAATGATTTTTAAGAAATTCACAAGCATCTCTTCTATAAACTTTACATATTTTTCCCCAGTTTCAGAAAAAAGATGTCTCATGAAACATCTGAATAACTGGAAGTTCATTTTCTAGCAATGGTGGCTATTTTACTGTCTGCTGCAAGATATCTGAACAAATGGTTTAAAGCCTTGAGATGCAGTGAACTCAATACTTTTGGATCTTATATTCAGTTTTGGCTGTTTTGTAGCTGCTGATTTTGTCTTATTAATCAAAAATGTTTATTTGCCAAATTTACGCAATAAAAATAAAATAGACACGAAACTAGCAAAACTGTAGCTAAAAAAACAAGATGGAGGCGCTAAGCTAAAAGTAACAAAATAATAGATAAAAGCTAAAAATAAAATAAAAAGTAGCTAAAAGCTTAAATAAGACAGTAAGGTAGAGTCTGTTCAACTTACACAATGAAAATTTAAATATTTGTATAAACCAAAAGTTTGGTAAGTTAAAAAAAAAAAGCTAATGTTATTCTAAGTTATAGTAACAGAATTGTAAAAAATATTCTCCATGGATGCTTTTATACTTGTCTCTAACATGAGGAATGTAGCTGCAATTTTGTGTGCACGCGCTTAAAACTGTGGTGTGAGTCTGGCTGTGAGTGCAGTTGTTCTGTGCACAAATCTTTGCACAAAGGAAGCAGAAACTCTTCACATCTGTCTGAGATCTGTCTGATCAGGCTGATCTCAGATCATCTTTGGAGCCAGACAGGGCCTCTGGTGGCATCCCCACAAACTCCACATTAATCAAAGAGCACGAGGTTCAAAAAGAGACTAAAAGAAGTCAAAATTAATTAATTAATTAAAAAAATGAGCTGCTGACATCAGGTGCTATAGAACCAGCACAATACTTATTTTCAACACTACTAAAAGTAGAGAAAAAGTACAAATTAAATAGACATGTTCAATATATTTTCTGTATTTTTCATCAAATCTGCACTGAATTACTTACCAAATATAAAATGTGTGCACTCACAGCCACTCAAGTTGTCACAACCCATCAATACAACTCCTCAACATACAAAGTACACAGCACACATAACCCCGAGTGTTTAATCTAAAGCAGCCATAACACAGTCTGGCGCAGACATCTGCCTGGACATGCATGTACATGTAAATCCTGTCTGATGTTAAAATCAAGCGTTGCTTTTAAGTGATGCAATGTGGAGAGTCCTGACACCTGGTATAAAGACGGAGGCTCTGCGGATGTGTCAATCCAGTTGTGCTTCTCGATCTTTGTTTGGCCAGCTGTTATTCTGGGCCTGATGGTTATAAAGCAAAGATATGCAGCAAGCACATTGATGGACATTTCTTCTCAAATATATTTATATTTAGAGGAATAATATCAATTTAAAAGTTTGAATCTAACAAGTTTTGGAAGATAAGCAGATTTTTGTCATGAGCAATTTACAATACTGACTCCTTTTACGTGACTGATTCCACTTGTGATGCTTCTTTAATCAGATGACGGTGATTAATGGCAATGAACAGCTGGTTTGGAAGTGCCTGCCGTTTGAAATAGCTCCTGCTGAGGATTATCCAGATGGCTCTGTAACAAGCTGGCTACACAAGGTGTTGTTCAGTAAAGCTAAAAGGATGAAGAGTCAGCAGTAGGCAACGGACCATGTGGAGATGAAGGAAAACCTGTGGAAGGAAACAAATTATATCTGATTGGTCAAATAGTAAGTGATGTGTTGTGAAACAAATCAGAGAAAGTAAATGTGTGAAGGTTGAATGCTGATTTGATTTCATAACAAAATGTTAGTTAAAACAAGCAAAGAAAGGATCAAATTAGCAAAAGCATAGCTAAAAGTTAATCAGAAAACAGTAGCTGACAGGTAAAAACGAGCAAAACTGCAGCTAAAAGCTCAGGTGGAGCCTGTTCACCTTGCAATATGAAAATTTAAATTTACCAAAAGCTTGGTACGGTAAGAAAAACAAAGCAGATGTTGTTCTTTTATAATAAGAGTTGTAAAAATGCTTTTCTATGGATGCCTTTATGAGAAATGATGCTGCAAATGTGTGTGCACGCTCTTAAAACTGTGGTGAGAGTGAGTCTGTTTCTGGCTGTGAGTGCAGTTGTGTGTTTCTGTGCACGAATATTTGCACAAAGGAAGCAGAAACCCTTCACATCTGTCTGAGATCTGTCTGATCAGGCTGATCTCAGATCAGCTTTGGAGCCAGACAGGGCCTCTGTCTGGTGGCATCCCCACAAACTCCACATGAAGGTTCAAAAAGAGACAAAAAGAAGTAAAGAATTAATAAATATATGAGCTGCGGACATCAAGTGTTATAGAACCAACATAAAGAAAACCTAAATTGAAGTTGAAAGAGTGATGTGATGCAGACGGAGAAGATAATGTGCTCCCAGAAGAACATGAGCATCAGTCCTGCTGATAGTGTGGTTCAATGGGGGAGAAGGACGGTTTAAAGGAGTGTAAATAAACAACTGGAACATCAGAGAGATCTGAGCAGGACCGTGTAACGATGCTCATGATTAAAGCACAGCAGCACATCTGGAACACAACAGCATGGAAGAGCAGTAAAAGACTAACTATTAACCCTGACAGTGAAGTGGATACAGTCAGATTACTGAGATGTTTGTTGGCAAACAGCAAAACACTGAAGAGTCAAGTCTGTGATTATCATTTGCTATAGGCTTTTGAAAATTATTTATAAGTCAGTGTTGCTAATACAGAATCAGCAGAACCCCTACCTAAACACAGTTTCATAAACAGGAAGGAGCTTTTGTAGGAAAGTCTTGCAGGAGCTGCTGGGAACAGATCGGATGTGAGACAAGCAGGGAGGCTAGAGCTCATTATGTTATTATCCCATCAGAGCAGGCTTTGGGCTTCCTCATTCACAGATCTAATTAAAGTAGGAAATGTGTCTTCTGAGTACATTTTGTAAAGGGTTTTTTTTTCTTCAATTTTAACCGCACACACACTTTTTTTTAATGTAATCATGAATTTTCTCATTTGTTGCACCATCTTAACCCTGCTCAGGGTCATGGGCCTGCACCCACCCCAGCAGCACAAGAGTGAGATGTGTTGTACTCTCTGAATCAGTGGTGGAGAAAGTACTCAAACACTGTACTTAAGTAAAAGTACAAATAAACAGACAAAAATGAACTCTAGTAAAATTAGAAGTACCATATTAATGTTTTTACTTAAGTAAAAGTAAATAAGTACTTGCTTTTAAAAATACTTAAAGTATTAAAGTAAAAGTACTTGCTGAATGTATTAACTAATGCAATGGTCTACAATATCAAGTGTGCCTACTGTATGTATATTTTCTGTAATACATTAATAGTGTTGAGTCATTTTAATGAACAATACTGCAGATAATACATGTTTTTATTGTGTTTACTCTGTGACACAGTTCACACTTGGACTTGTGATTCTGTGTGTCAGAATTTCAATGATGACCTACAGAGTTAAATGGCATTAAGCAAAATAAGAAAGAGGAATGATTATACCTTTGAAAGTTTTTATTCAACACAAAGCAAAACCAATGTGTCATTTTAACTGCAGTAAACACACTTAAGTAAAAGTTGTCTGACAGAAAAAAGGAACATTAGACACAGGAACATGCACTGATCATTTCAACTCCAGTTTGTCATCAACTCTAGTTAAAATACTGTCTAGTCAACTTGTAATGGATCAACAATGAACAATATTTTAACTTCCTGACACCAGTTTTGAAACGCAGACCAGAGTGTTGAGCCATTTGGAGACATCTCTTGTCTCCTAACATCCCATGAACTGACACATTTTAATATTGCAGCAAGAATTTATTGTTCAAGTTCAGAAGAATTTGGTTTTCAAAGTTTTTTGAGTCCAGTCGGACTCTTTTGGGAGAGAAAATCTGACCTGCTGTACTGAACAGTCTTTCAATAATATTTCAATAGCCTTTCAATAATATTTCAATAGTCTTTCAATAATATTTCAATAGTCTTTCAATAGTCTTTCAATAATATTTCAATAGTCTTCCAGTAATCTTTCAATAGTCTTTCAATAAGGCTATGTATGGTGTGTATCTTCTGGCTGACTCTCTGCGATGAAATCCATTTTTGTGTGTTAGTGGTGCTGTGGGTGCTCCCAGCTCAATGACATTTATACTAAAATATACGTCACTGGTCCAGCTCTTCTTGAAGGCAGGTCTAATGTTACCTGTCCACTGTGCAGTGATTCAATGGACCAACTCCCCTCTCGACATCAGTTACTTTCAAACTAACAACAAATCAAAAAGCTGCAACGTGAATGTAACTTGTAACTCAACACGTTATAGAAATGTAGTGTAGTAGAAAGTACAGATATACAGTACTTCATGTAAAATGTAGTGGAGTAAAAGTAAAAGTACCCACATTTAATTCTACTTAAGTAAAGTACAGATACATGAAAAATGTACTTAAGTACAGTAACAAAGTATTTGTACTAGTTACATCCCACCACTGCTCTGAATGGGCCCCCAGTTCATTTCAGGACCAACACAGAAAGAACATTGTATCGTTTCACCAAAACAACATTCTTTGATATAATTTTGTCCATAAATTTAGGCTAAATAGCAAGACTCATTTATATTTTTTCAAGGGGTTGCATTAACTTTAATAATCTAACATCCAATGGCACAATTTTAATGGAAGTGAGAAAAATAATTGCACCAAACTTTTGCAAATTCTACCTGTGACTGCGTCAAAATCTCCACCAAGTTTCCTGAAGTCGGTATAAATTTTCATTCTTAGTTTTGCTAAAAGACAAACACTATTGAGAAAATATTTTAAAGATCCTAAATGTATCAAATAAAGCTGAGAGAAATGTTGTAAACTTCAGATAAGTTTGTGTTAATTTCTTCATGGAACAAAACCTTACAAGGGCCAACAATGGTTCCCTTTCAGTCTGGTCTCAGTGCAACATACTTGCTATGGGAATTGCGCCCCCGCGCGATTACCTGAAGGAATATACTCACACCTTTACGGCAGGGGCGTCACCGCCGCGCCAGAGGCCCCGCCCTCTGGGTACTTAAGCGGCTTGCGCCCCTCCATCTTTCTCTTTTTTGCCCTTCACCTCGCTTAAACCTGAACTACCTCTTCGCGGGACTTCTCTGTTGCTTCATCGCTCAACCTGAGGTGAGCTTGCTCCCTGCACAGAGCGCACAGAGAATTATTCCTGCGTACTACTGGACTAGCGAAAGCTAGTCCGGCACATTTCTCTTAACCCCAAAGTATTTTCTTCTCCTCTCTCTACAGGTTGCTTCGCTCGACGGCGCTAACTACGCCACAAGAAAAAAGCTACCTCGCTAACTCCCAGCGAGCTAGCCAGCGAAAGCGACATAACGGAGGAGAAATTTCAAGAAAAAAGAAGAAAGATTCTGGAAGGACTCGCTCGTCTCATCTCGGACATGCCTCCGGAGAAAGGAAAACGAAAGGCGAGACTTCCAAGGAAAACCAACGGGACGGCGAGCCCAACTTTGTGCGCCTGTCCCAACGGATGCAGCTTTTCCCTCGCAGCAACGGACACCCACGAGGCCTGTCTAGTCTGTCTGGGAATGCTTCATGCAAAAACAGCGCTGGATACGCCTGAATTTTGCCCACACTGCAGCCTCATGATGGATACGGTGCTGCGGCATCGGGTTGACCTCGTCGCCAAAGCCATGGGCTCTTCAGCGACAGCAACGGACGCGGACACCGAGGAGCCCCTCACTCCCACGCCGGAGTTAGAGAACATGGCTCTATATGACAGCACACGTGTCAAATGGGGCGACAGCCCTGATGTGCTCGCTTCCATGGTGGACCTGACAGTCGAATTCAACACCCGTGGCATGATGAACGAGGACGAGATCTCGATTTCAGCCTCGGGTGAATTTTCAATGGAGGAGGCGGACGTGGAACTGGAGGATCAGGATAAAGATCTCTCCCAGACCCCAGTACCTGTGCTTCCAGAAACTGACTTTTCCATCCCTGCTCTGTTCGACTTGGGCCACAGAGTAGCGTATGCGTTGCACATTCCATGGCCTGAACCTCCGCCTCGCCAACAGGTCACGAGGCTGACAGGAAACTATTTTTACTTGAAGCAGTAGGCCGCCACGAGGCAAAAGATGCCCGTGTTCCCAGACTTCCTCACAGAATTAACTCGCACTTGGACTCAACCACGAGCCCCTATGCTTCTACCCCTCTCACAGTTCCTCGACGTGGATGGGATGGATGAAGTGGGAATAGCTAACGTGCCTCAGATTGAGGACACACTAGCGTCTCACCTGGCTCCTAAATCATCAGGAACAAAACCAACTCTTCCCAGCAAGGCTTGTCGAGCCTCAGCGTCTCTACTCGAGAAATGCTACAGGGCTCAGGGACTCGCGGCACGCGCCATGAACGCGTCCGCGTTAATGCAAGCTTACCTGGCCGAAAAACTGCAACAGCTCCAAACAACAACGGACAAGCAGGCGGCTGCCGAATTGCTGGATGAAGCCCGCAGAGCAACAGACTTTGTGCTCCGTATGATGGGGACAGCTGCTGTTGCACAGGGCAGGGGAATGGCGGAAGTGGTCATCGCGACATCCGCCACCTTTGGATGACTTTAACGGATCTCTCGGAGGGACAAAAGGTGCCTTTTCTCCACCACTCGATAGAGCCGGAGGGATTGTTTGGTAAAGCTTTGGAGCGAATTCAGACCAAGCTGGACCAAAGACGTAGGCAGGCGGAAGCTCTCCGGGTGTGTATCCCCCAGAGAAGTTTCGCCCCCCCAAGGGAGTCTGCTGGCAGCAGACCTGCGCAGTCTCGGCACCACTCGGCAACACGTGCCCCACCGCAGAAGCGGCCAGCATACGAGGAGGAGCCCAGGCA
>JBBPBX010022900.1:21651-33080 GCA_038048925.1 Garcialebias charrua | reverse complement strand
TCTTATATATTTTTTTATGCAATGAGATCTACCCATAATACCTTTGTGATTGACCAGTAGATCACAATCGACGTACTGGGCACCTCTGCTCTATAGGATTACATGTCCTATATTGTAGTTCAGAATCTTTTCTTTTGTCTTTACTCATTTTGAAGGGCAGCAGGGATACAGGAACATTCTTCCTCAGGAAACGCCTGAGTTATGATTAGTTGAAGCAGCGCAGCACTGACCAGTCACACTAAAGGATTGCAAACCTTCTCTCCAGGTGCTCCTCTTTCTCCTGCATCGCCCTGGAAATTTTAGAAAAAATATCAATAATGGTTTCACAGTCAGTGAACAATATCTACTTTAGGACTAAAGTAGAGAGTGAGCTCACTTTTGTGCCGGCGGGCCCCCGTGGTCCCTCTGGACCCTTTACAGACAGTAGACAAAGAACAAGAAGTCAGTCTGGAGGACCAGTCAAGAACAGTATGTGGACACAGAAAACAGTTGTGTTTACGGTAGAGAGGAACATCAGTTCTCATTAAGGTGTTAGAAAACAGCTGGGATGCGGCTGACTCACTCGCAGGCCTGGAGCTCCGGGAGTTCCTGCTTCACCTTTCGGACCTTTGCTGCCGTGCTCTCCTGGGTCGCCCGCATCCCCCTGGAGATCACAGTTTTGTAACTTTGTCTAAGCTGTGCTGCCTACTTTTAAACCCAACTACAACACATTTGATTTCATTTAACCGTAGCATTTGTATTGTGGAGTGACAGATAGCAGGAGAGCACGTACCTTCTCTCCCCTCTCGCCTCTTAGCAGAGCCTGGGCATCGGCCTGCGAGCACACACACATATGGAAGTTCACATATACAGTAGCTCTGCCTTATCTGGGCCGTCTGAGTTCAACTGTAAACTAGGGGGTGCAAATTTCTGTGTCTGGAGAATCTATTCGATTCCGATTTTTGATGCACCGATTCAATTAGAAATCGATTTTCGATTCTAAAATGATTTTCATTCCAGGATCGTTTTTCGATTCAGAATCGATTTTCGATTCAAATCATGAAAAGATTAAACAATAATGTAAACAAATAAAACATTTATTTAAAACAATAATTTATGCTTGTAGCAAACATTAATAATGTCAAATAATACAGTATAAATACAGCAGCCTGAATTGTGAGCAGATGGGTATATGAATAGAATGCAGCAGCTTTAATCGGGTCCCGGAGGTCACTGGTGCCTATATCCAGCAGTCACTGTGCGAGAGGCAGGGGACACCCTGGACATGTCTCCAGTCCATCACAAATAATTCAAAATACAAACGTAAACAAAGATTTCAGCCTACTGTATTGCATAAACATTTAACTCAAAATAAAATAGACTTCAAAATCATATTGCATTCATCCATGTTTCAAATGTGTATGGATGGATTTTGTTTAAAAGATTTGTTTGGTAAATCTTTTCAACAAAAGCCATCTATCCATCATCTTTACCCGCTTTATCCTTATCGGGTCCTGGAGGTCACTGGTTCGGGTCAGATTTCTTCTTCTTTCTGCCACCTTTCATTTTATGTATTCTTTCATATACTATGAGATATGGTTTTATTTTCTTTATCTTTTGGGTTTTAATGTAAAAAATATATATTCAAAAACCGATTTTGGGGCTTTTAGAATCGATTCTGAATTGCCAGGACTAAGAATCTAGATTCTTTTTTAAAAATCGATTTTTACCTGCACCCCTACCGTAAACAGTTTGCTCTGTGCAAGAAAATAAACAAAGTGCTTTGAACTTCTTTTTAATCTTCAATTGTAAGAGACAATTTTACCAGTTTTCCTGGTGGTCCCGGAGGCCCCTGAGGTCCCTGGCAGGAGAAAGTAAAATGTTTGAATCTGCTAAAGGCAGAGCTAACGAAACATGAGATGTTCGTATAATTAAAGAAGACAGCTTACGAGCTCTCCTTTCTCTCCTCTCAGCCCAGCAGGTCCAGGACTGCCCTGAAATCAAACACAGATCAATAAAGGTGCCGAGCGGCCGATCTTCCTCACCGTTTCCTCTCACCCGGCCTTGGCAGAGGAACACGAGAGCGTATTGAAAATCTGTCTGTGCGATGAAACATAAATGAGTCTCTCACATTTCGTCCGTGCTCTCCTGGGTCTCCCACGTCTCCTTTCTCTCCTGGTCGTCCGGGCTGACCGGCCAGTCCCTGAGTGGGCGGTCAATAATAATGTTGGTCAACTATACTTGATGTATCTTGACAGCTTTAAAGTTTAAATGTGAAAAAGAGAGAGGAAAAATAAGAGGCGTCTTACCCGCAGCCCTCTTTCTCCAGGCTTCCCTGATAGTCCTTGTTCTCCCTGATAAAAAAATTAAAAACAGGAAACAAGCTTACACCGACGATCAGATACGCAACCTTAACGTCACGACAAAACTATTTTGCTATAAAAACATAAAGAAAAATGAATTTTCCTGACAAATACTAAAATAAAATGTGACAACAATTTCCTGCGGGATGAATAAAGTTCTATCTTATCTTAAAATATGCTAAACAGAAAAAAACAGTAAAAGAAAGAAATGTATACTCACAGGCGTGCCATCATCGCCTTTGTCCCCCTTGTCTCCCTATAAAACAGGTTTCATTCAGAAATGTCAACATAAATACATCAGAAGAAAGGTTTATTAGAAATGCCATTTGTGGAAAAAAAATAACAATTTTTCATAAAATATCATCTCTTGAAAATGGTAATGTATTTTCCAGTGTTTAAGTCACAGTTTTTTTGCATAAATTTGTCAGACCTGCGACTTATCCTGTACGTCAAAGGTACTTATATGTTTTTTCTTCCATATTAATAAAATTTTTTTTACTGATGCTTTAAATTTCAAAGAAGAGCAACAGCAAGTTCTCCCGTGTACGCTCGCTTCACTCAGCTGGTGCAGGCAGAAGAACGCTGGAGAACTAGTGCTTCTGGCCATGATGGATGGATTGATGGATGAATGGATGGATGGATGGATGGATGGATGGGTGGATGGATGGATGGCACTGTGCCACCCAGGCAAAATGAGGCTGTTTTAACCATTAAATAAATACATAATAAACATGATGGGTCATCTGTGATGCATAATAAATGCACTTATATGCTGAAGTGACTAATCTATGTTTTTTCCTCTTCATGATGCTCTTTTTTGACTGTTGCGACTTATACACCGGAGCAACTTAAATGCTGGGAAATACGGGTACATGTAAATAAATAAACAAATAAGAAAAACTTACTGTATTTTTCGGCCTACACAATGATTTATTTTATTTTTTTATTTTTTTACATAATTTACATGCCCTGTGACTTATAGGCCAAAGCGACATATTCATGGATTTTCCCCCCCCATATTTATAAACCAATTTTTGGCTGAGATATGACCGTTTTCATTCATCCTGACGGGAAAAAAACAGTACCATTTTCGGCCACTAGATGGCATCAGATTAGTGCCATTGCAGCATGTACTAGGTAAAAGTGGCTATAATGACAAGTTCAAAAAAGTTCAAGACAAAAACAACAGGACTTTATTTATTATACTTTATTCTTTATTGTTTTTGTCTTGAACTGTTTTGAATTTACCATGTCCTGAATGACTGATAATCTTCACCAGCTATTAATGACACAATCGGTCTGCCATAGTACCCCCACCTTCGTTCTGCTCGCTGCTTGGACCGCCCGTCAAACCAGCTGCACCATCTTGGCAAAATGCAGCTATTGACCATTAAAGTGCATTTATTAAGACAAAGTTCAACATTTGCTATAATTTCGAGCAATCGAATAACTGTTTTAGGTGCTTTTCTTGTGAAATTTCAAAGAAACACAGTGTTCTGCCTTGTTTTTTTTTCCCCTCCCTCCGCACGCTCCCGGAGCACCAAGGCAACTAATACTTTTGAAATGCAGCTCATTTGACTGTTAAAGTTCTTTTATTGAGGAAACGTTATAACTGAGACACACCTTTACTATAATTTTGAGCAAACAAATAATTGTTTTAGGTGGTTATCTTTTTTTATTTCAAAGAAACCAGTAGCTTTCCTCTTTCCTTTTTTTCCCTCCCTCTGCGCGCTCCCGGAGCACCGAGGCAACGGATACTTTTGAAATGCAGCTGACTTGTTTTTAGGAATTTATCCTGTTAAATTTTGAAAGCTCGTCCCTCTGTGCATGCTTGACGCATTCGCAAATCGGGTTTTGAAATATCCTACAGCTGATTTGACCGACAAAGTGCATTTATTAAGCTAAAGTTAGACTGAGACACATTTACTATAATTTCAAGTAAACAAATAATTGTTTTTTAGTGTTAGTCTTGTTAAATCCATGTTAAAGTTCGCCAGTGCATGCTCCCACGGCCGGCATTTGGCAGCCAATCAATTTTTGGCACAACACCGGCCCACATTTTCAGGTTAATAATAATAATAATAATAATAATAATAATAATAATAATAATAATGAATTTAATTTATAACGCACTTTTCATTAATAAAAATCTCAAAGGTTGTCAACGATGATGCATAATAGGTGTGACTTATATGGCCAAGTGACATATTTATGGATTTTTCCACATTTTTAGACATATTTGGACTGATTTGACTTATAGGGCGGTGCGACGTGTACAGCGGAAAATACGGTAATGTGGTTTTGAACTTTCATCACATCACTGAGAAAACATATAACACATATATGTTTACTAAAGTTACAAAATAAAATGTCAGAATGAAAAGAAAAGCAAAACACCAAAATATATTTTAAAAGCCGTCAAATACAATCACCAGCATGTTATCTTTAGTTAAATCATATATTAAATAAAACGTGTTTCCATTAAAATGTCTAATGCAAGCTCAATAAAATAAATGTATTTAAGGGCATGAATTGTATCTTTTTACATTTTTGAAATACAGTGTATTAAAATAAACACATGGAAATTAAATGAGGACTCCTTAAAGGGATACCTATCACCAACATTTGAAAAGAAGATCTTGCATGATCAACTGGCATTCTGAGTATGTGCTGGGGATGACTCTCAGCTACTACCACAAACATTTTAGCTTATTTTCTGTAAAATTGACTGAGTTAGAGCCATTTATGCTTTGGCTAAGGTCAACCAGATGTGGTGGCCATCTTGAAATAGACTGACATAAATAGTTCCCCAGTAGATATTTATCCGGTGATAAGAGAAAGTTTTTTTTTTTGTTTTTTTTTTTACAGTCAACGATCATGCCTTGAAAACAGCACAACCTGAATGCCACTCTGACCTGTTTTCCAGGGATACCAGGCTTTCCTGAGAGTCCTGGGCGTCCATTCTCTCCTCTCTCTCCTGGTTCCCCTGAGTCTCCCTAAATAACAGGGGCGGGGATAAAAAACTCGAGTTTAACAATTCAACAGAAACAAATGGACAAAAATGATAAAGAGTGCTGCAGATCTCTCACTTTGGGTCCTGGTCGTCCATTAAGACCAGGGCCTCCCTAACAGGAAAGAGACACAGACAGAAAGGGTTTGTTGAGAAGACTTGAATAATTGTTGGGTATTGCGTAGGACTTTTGTGGCTCTTAAACTCACTCGTTCTCCTGGCTCTCCTTTTGATCCAGCAACACCTGACCCTCCTCCTGGAGAACCCTTGTTAAAAAGACACAAAAGTCAGTTTTTTTTTGGATGCCTGCAAAAATATATTAAATTATTAAAAAAATGTATCTTCTGGTGGTTGCTCACTTTCTCTCCTCTTTGTCCAGGCTCTCCCTTCTCTCCACTCGGACCCTCAGAACCAGGAAGGCCTCGGTCCCCCTGTGGGAGAAACGACAAACAAACGAAACCCATAAACAATTCATGAACAAAAAAAAAACAATTGATGTTATAATTTAAGAGAAGGAAATAAGATAAAAATGTATCAGAACAACCAAACGAAAATATTTTTTGTATATCAGTGTGTGGTAGTAGATCTATGGAATGAATTAAATGATGAGCTCAGACAAAGTACAAATATCAGCCATCTGTTTAAAAAAAAAAACAGTATAAAAATGAGCTTACTGAAAAATATGTTGTATAGGAAGGGTGTCTCAAACAGGGGCGGCCGGCCAATAGGGGGCACTAGGGTGCCGCCCCACTGGAACCTCTGGAGCTATTCACCATTTTACATTGAAGACTTAAATTTTTTTATAAAAATGAAATAATCAAATAAAAATATTTCTAAATACTGCATATGCATATATGTTTTTAGTTGTGTAGAATAAATATTTTATGAGTAATGATGAGTTATATTGTTTGTTTCAAAAATGTTTTCTGATTGGCGACATATTTCCTGTCCTGGGGGGCGCATGAATCTTATCCATAGACTCTCGTTATGAATGGCGCATGCACAGTTATTCCACGACGTTACAAAACAATGGGAAGATGCTGGGCGCAGATTTCTGCGCCCTGGACACGTCCAACGTGAGTTGTACATACCGATCATGTGCTTCCTGTCCTTTTTTTTGTCTGGGAAATGAGCCGTGCAGTGACTCAAGCCAGGTAGGTTTTAAATCATTGAAAGCCCTTTATCTAATGCCTATTTGCCATTCCTGACTGATATGCCTCTCAACTTTTAGGAGTCTGTTTGTGAAAAAGCCTTCAGCTGACTGTTTATTCTAAAAGTGGCAACTGGTGAGTTTATTTCTGGAGCTAGCATGCTAATGCTAGTCTTTATCTAATGCTTATATTATTATATTACCATTCCTGACCGATGTGTCTCTCAACTTTTAGATGGCTCTGTTTGTGAAAAAAGCCTTCAGCTGACTGCAAGTGGGAACTGGTGAGTTTGCTTTTTTCTTTGTTTGTTTGTGGAGTTAGGATGCTAGCGCTAGCGTCCAGGTTATTGTATTGGACTCTGATGGCTACATTTATTTCAAATAGACTATATGCCACGGGTAGTGGTGACGTACTTCCATTAAAATACAACCCACGTCCGCCACGTCCAGGTCCCATCCACTGCCATTGTTGTTAGCGTTAGCTCCTAGTAGCAGACCATGACAACGACCCGATACGGGAAGCGACTGCGAGCCACTGGCACTACATGTGACTTCCGTTGTGTCTACCGTGGGTGCAGCTGTTCCGTTTCCCTGCTGAGGAGGGGTTAGGGCGACAATGGATTGTGGCTATCCGAAGGGAAATCGTCGATATAGATTTATGTATGTATAGATTTATTATTTGTGTGTATGTAGATGTTTTATTTATTGTATTTACTTATTTTTGTTCGTGTCATTTCTGCTAACCGGAAGTGTGCCGCCCAGGTAATGCATGCGGAAGTGCTGGAACGGGAGTCCATGTCATATAGTCTATTGCTTATAAAAAATGATCAAACATTAATAATTTTATATACTAAATGTCACTGGTGGTGTTTTACTATTTCTTAACACTGTATTGATCGGGGGCCTCATGTACAAAGACTTGCGTAGATTTCTTACTGAAAAGTCACGTACGGACAAATCCAGAAAAGTGTCCACGCACAAAAAAATCCAGATTTATCAAACTGTGCGTACACCGGAATCCACGCACATTCCTTATGTACAACACAATCAACGTGGAATTCAGCGCACATGAGAGAGTGGCCGACTCCGCCCTTGACACGCCTCCGTATGAATATGCAAAGTCATTCAAATATGCCATGCACGACAGGAATGTCGTCTCTGCTCCATTGCAAATCATGTCGGAACGTGGAAAAAAGAGGAACTTCACGGACTGTGAACAGAAATCACTTCTGAGTGAGGCAGAGAAGCACGGAAAAAGGCTTCATTCGGCACGCACAGTGCAAAACAAACCATCCACTTTTAAATAAGAAGTTGACCAAGCTGATCTAACATGCCTGTATAGCTTAGTGGCGAACGCGCCCGCCCTTCGTCCCAAAGGTCGTGAGATCGACTCCCGCTTGGTACAATGTTTTTTTTTTTTCATTCCAGATTTAAAGACCACAGGAAAACTATTGAATGAAACAACAAGAAATAGAACAATACATGAAATGAAAGGAAGCAGACGATTTATTGTTTTGTAAATAGTTTTCATGTGTATTTCAATCTGGAACGAAAAAAAAAGAAAAACGTTGTACCATGCGGGAGTCGATCTCACGACCTTTGGAACTAAAGGCAAGCGCTTTACCCACTGACCTAAACGTAGGCGTGTTAATACAGCTTGGTTAACTTCTTATTTAAAGAAATTACATCTCATTGTTGTCAATATTGTTGCCACTATCTGGCGCATGCTTTTATATCCACTCATCTAATTGCGTCCATGTGGATGTAATAATCGTTAATCATGTGTGTTTGGTGGGATTTATGATTGTTTTCACATCGTGGACACGGTTTCACAGATCACCTGTAAGTGTCGCCAAAGGAACAATAACCACAGAAACGTGCGTACGCAAGCAGGGGAGCAGCCGTGGATTTCTACGTGGATGCGCAGATATTCCCGTTCATATCAGATTTGATACATACGCCACTTTGCGTGGAAAGTGACGTGCGCAATGTTTTTGTGCGTGCGCATGGTTGATACATGAGGCCCCTGGAGAATGAAAACAAAGCCTCTTGCAAGTAACTAGCTCCTATTAACATTGAAACATTTAAGGTACATTTATATGGTGAAATGCTATTATGCTAAGGTGCATTAGGACCTTTAAAATTAGGAATATTTAAGAGAACCGGTACTCAAAAAAAGAGCCTGATGCTATTTATATTTTGAACTTGTATTACTATCAATTATATATAATTTATATATATATATATTTCTTTGTTTGTTCTTTGTTGTTTCAGTGAGTCAAATTGGTTCTTCTCATCCTGAGCATTTAATTGTTCTGCTGACCTTGTGTTAATCTGCATTTGATTAAAAAAACAAAACACTATTTGAACTTGGAACTTCTTTTTTTTTTTTTTAGAAATAGCCCCCCCCCTTTTTTTTTTCTTCCTATTTCTTTGTTTTAACTTTTTATTGCCTGTTCGAAATAAATAGGTAAATAACTAAATTAAATAAAAGCACTCATCTAAAGCAAATACAAATCAGCTGAATGCCTCACCTGATCTCCTTTATTTCCTGGTAATCCTAAAGCCTGGATGTAAAAAAACAAACAAACAGTGAATCATTTACAAACACGTCCATGGAAATTAATATCTAAATTAAAAGAGTTAAATAAATATGGATGTTGATTTTCTCAGATCTGAGTGCTCACGTTTCTTCCCGGCTCCCCTCGAGCGCCTTCATTTCCCTGAAAACAAACACGTTCATCAAAAAAGGCGTTCAATACAGGATCAACTGGACTTTATTTGTTGCAGAAAACGTTTCGACTTCTGTAGTCTTTTTCAATCTTTTTCAGTCTTTTTCAAGTCTTTTTGATCCTGTATTGAACGCCTTTTTTGATTTCATCATGTCCTGGACGACTGAGAATCTTCACCAGCAAACACGTTCATGTTTTCTGATGTTTGCTGGGAAACTCATAATGGAACCACGTTTCGTCTGTGATTGCCCCTAATTGAATCAACCGTACCTTTTCTCCTTGTGGTCCGCTTGGTCCTGGTAAACCCTGGATTATATTTAAACGAAAACAAGTTCTCAGTACTCATCAAGGTACAGCTGTGAAAAGATTGTACATACAAGTGTGTTCAGTCATTCACCCTCAGTCCTGGTGATCCTGAGGTTCCTGGCTTCCCTGCATCCCCCTGAGAAGACAGCAATGTTCAGAAGGTTTTTTAAAAACCAAAATAGTCAATAGCTGAGGGTTCTCACTGAACAGAATGACCAACATCAACTGCACTCACTTTCTCCCCCGTCTCACCAGCCGGGCCTCGCTCCCCCTACAAAGACATAAAAGTTCAGAATTTATAATAATAATAATAATCATTTTATTTAAAAGCGCCTTTCAGGACACCCAAGGACACTTAACAAACCAATACAGTTCAAACATTATCAGGGACAAATTGAAATATAAAATACATAAAGATTATAAAATGCAAAATAATAAAAATACATTTAGTAAAGTTAATGATAAGCTAGTCTAAAGAGATGTGTTTTCAGGGCTGTCTTGAACAGAGAAAGGGAGGTGGTGTTTCGAAGGTCTGGTGGTAGAGCGTTCCAGAGGTGAGGGGCAGAGCAGGTGAAGGCCCTGCTCCCCATGGTGGAGAGGCGGGCAGAGGGTACATGGAGATGTAGCGAAGAGGAGGATCTGAGAGAGCGTGATGGGATGGAGATTTGTAGGAGGTCGGATAGATAAGGAGGGGCAAGGTTGTGGATAGATTTGAACGTGAGAAGTAGAATTTTGAAGACAATGCGCATTTTACTAGGTAATTATCACCTTTCAGCAAACATTTTCAGACATCATTTGTGTCAGGTCCAGGTTGATTTAAGAGGGATTTGATACATAAGCTTTAAAACTCTTAACAATAACTGACCTTTAACCTCAGACCATGTAACTGATGTGGGTGCAGAGACAAACCATCACAAACAAAAACAGAAGAACAGAAATGCTTCTCACCCGTCATACAGAACGTCAAAGTTTTAAATGAGTTCCACCAAACCTAAGTCAGAAGATGTGATGGGCATGACTCTCATCTACCTCCAAATTTGAGTTCATTCAGCATCTGTAAAGTTGCTTGTGTTATAGAGCGGATTCGGTGATGTTGTGTTGTTTTTATCTCTGTTTTTGAATTTTCACTCTCTTGGGTTTAACAGTTTTTCCTCGAGCGTCTTCTTCTTCTGTGGCTCTGCTCCTGCCCTGCAGCTCTCACCTGATCCCAGATGTTTGTCGTTGCCCTCATTTGTGTTCCTTTATTTTCTGTTTCATTCTGTCATTTCGCAGCACAGTGGTGCAGTTGATAGAGCTGCCACCTTTCAACGAGCAGGTCGCCGGTTCAGATCCCAGCTAGGGACCGTACTGGGTGGAGTTTGTATGTTCTCGCTGTGCATGCATGGGTTTTCTCCGTATATTCCAGTTTCTTTCCAAAGACCAAAAACATGCATGTTAGACTGATTGGTAACTCTAAATTGTCTCAGGTGTGAGTGAGAGAGTGAATGGTTGTTTTCCCCGGTGATGAACTGGAGACCTGTCCAGGGTGTCCCCCGCCCCTCACACAGTGATCATTGGATATTGGCACCAGTGACCCTCACGACCCGAAAAGGAAGAAGCTGGATGGATGGATGGATGGATGGATTATGTCTTTTCCTTGTCTGTACATTGCGTTTTCCTAAAAGATTCATAGTTGCTCCCTCAAAAGTTCCAGAGAATATTTCTGTATTTTTTTGCTGCCACAACTTATTTTTTTTTTAATTATTTTTCATCATACCTCACAACCCCAAGATTTTGTCCACATCCATGGTTTCAGAAAGACTTCACAAACATGTAGCGATGAGCATTTGAAGCTTCATGAAGCACTGAAGCTTCAAAATAATTAATGTAATTAATTAACTTATATATTT
>JBBPBX010022900.1:0-13978 GCA_038048925.1 Garcialebias charrua | reverse complement strand
AATATGACAGTGAGAGGACTGAAGAGAGGAGACAGGAATATAAGGAGATGGGACATAGAGCAAAAAGGGAAGTAGCTAAGGCAAAGCAGAGAGCGTACGATGAGTTGTATGGGAGATTGGACACTAAAGAGGGCGGGAAGGACTTGTACCGATTGGCTAGACGGAGGGATCAGGCTGGAAAGGACGTGCAGCAGGTTAAAGGCTAAAGATAGGAATGGTAATGTTCTAACAAGTGAGGAGAGTGTGACAGGAAGATGAAAGGAGTACTTTGGGGTGCTAATGAATGAAGAGAATGAAAGAGAAAGAAGAGTAGAGGTCACAGAAACTGTGGACCAGGAAGTGGGAAAGATTAGTGAGGGTGAAGTCCAGAAAGCTCTGAAAAGAATGAAGAAGGGGAAGGCAGTAGGACCTGATGACATACCAGTGGAGGTTTGGAAATGTCTTGTAGAGATGGCAGTGAGGTTTTTGACTCAAATATTCAATGGCATATTTGATGGTGAGAAAAAGCCTGAGGAATGGAGAAGAAGTGTACTGATGCCCATTTTTAAGAACAAGGGTGATGTACTGAGTTGTAGCAACTACAGAGGAATTAATTTGATGAGCCACACGATGAAGATCTGGGAGAGAGTTGGGGAAGCAAGACTTAGATCTGTGAGCAACAGTATGGTTTCATGCTAAGAAGGAGCACCACAGAAGCCATCTTTGCTTTGAGAATGCTGATGGAGAAGTACAGAGAGGGCCAGAAATTTTTGTCTTTGTGGATTTAGAAAAAGCATATGACAGGGTGCCAAGGGAGGAGGTGTGGTATTGCATGAGGAAATCTGGAGTGACAGAAAAGTATGTTAGACTGGTACAGGACAAGTACGAGGACAGCAGGACAGTGGTGAGTTGTGCTGTAGGAGTGACAGATAGCTTCAAGGTGGAGGTGGGATTGCATGAAAGAGAGAAGTACAGAGAGGGTCAGAAAGAACTCCATTGTGTGTTTGTGGATTTATAAAAAGCACATGACAGGGTGCCAAGCGAGGAGGTGTGGTATTGCATGAGGAAATCTGGAGTGGCAGAAAAGTATGTATGTTAGACTGGTACAGGACATGTATGAAGACAGCAGGACATGTACGAGGACAGCAGGACATGTATGAAGACAGTGGGACATGTATGAGGACAGCAGGACATGTATGAGGACAGCAGGACATGTATGAAGACAGTGGGACAGTGGTGAGATTTGCTGTAGGAGTGACAGATAGCTTCAAGTGGAGGTGGGATTGCATCAAGGATCGGCTCTGAGCCCCTTCTTGTTTGCTCTGGTGATGGACCGACTAACAGATGAGGTCAGGCAGGAATCCCCATGGACTATGATGTTTGCAGATGACATTGTGATCTGTGGTGAGAACAGGGAACAGTGGAAGAGAACTTGGAGAGGTGGAGGTATGCACTTGAAAGAAGAGGAATGAAAGTCAGCCGTAGTAAGACAGAGTACATGTGTGTGAATGAGAGGGAGGCCAGTGGAACAGTGAGGCTACAAGGAGCAGAGGTCACAAAGGTGCAGGACTTCAAGTACTTCGGGTCCACTGTCCAGGAAAGTGGGACATGTGGTAAAGAGGTAAAAAAGAGAGTCCAGGCAGGATGGAGTGGATGGAGAAAAGTTTCAGGAGTGATTTGTGACAAAACGTTGACAGCAAAGGTCAAAGGAAAAGTTTACAAGACAGTGGTGAGACCAGCTATGTTGTATGATCAGGACAAGAGACAGTGGCATTGACAAAAAGACAGGAGAAAAAACTGGAAGTGGAACAAATACCATAACATACCATACCAGCTTTATTTATAGAGCACTTTATACACCCACAGGACCAAAGTGCTGTACACACAACAAAACAATCATACAGTCAGGTAATAAAAATGATTAAAATGATTAAAAATCACATAATAAAGTTGAACAATCATACAATCATACAAGTGATTAAAAGTGAGCATGCCTTCTCCAGGTCGGGGAGGAGGTCCTGCCCCAAGTGGAGGAGTTTAAGTATCTCGGGGTCTTGTTCACGAATGAGGGAAAACTGGAGCGTGAGATCGATAGGCGGATAGGTGCAGCGTCCGCAGTGAAGCGGGCGCTGTACCGGTCTGTCGTGGTGAAGAGAGAGCTGAGTCAAAAGGCAAAGCTCTCAATTTACCGATCGATCTATGTTCCTACCCTCATCTATGGTCATGAGCTTTGGGTTATGACCGAAAGAACGAGATCTCGGATACAAGCGGCTGAAATGAGTTTTCTCCGCAGGGTGTCTGGACTCTCCCTTAGAGATAGGGTGAGAAGCTCGGTCATCCGGGAGGGACTCGGAGTAGAGCCGCTGCTTCTCCACATCGAGAGGAGCCAGTTGAGGTGGCTCGGGCATCTGGTTAGGATGCCTCCTGGACGCCTCCCTGGTGAGGTGTTCCGGGCATGTCCCACCGGGAGGAGACCCAGAGGAAGACCCAGGACACGCTGGAGGGACTATGTTTCTCGGCTGGCCTGGGAACGCCTTGGGATTCCCCCAGAGGAGCTGCTCCAAGTGGCTGGGGAGAGGGAAGTCTGGGCCTCCCTACTTAGGCTGCTACCCCCGCGACCCGACCCCGGATAAGCGGAAGAAAATGGATGGATGGATGGAAGTGATTAAAATGATTAAAAGTCAACATCTCAGATGAAATCAAAGGCCAGGGAGAAGAGGTAAGTTTTAAGAAGGGATTTATAAACAGACAGGGAAGAGGCCTGTCTGATGTTCAAGGGAAGGTCGTTCCACAGTTTAGGAGCTGCCACAGCAAATTAAGATGCTGAGGTTCTCCTTCGGAGTGACAAGGATGGATAAGATTAGGAATGAGATCATCAGATGTACAGCACATGTTGTACAAGTGGGAGATAAAGTTAGGGAGGCCAGACTGAGATTAGACATTGTTAGAGGGGGACAGTTGAACATGGAGGCCTCCACTCCTGTTTAATGATGGACAGTTTCTTTTCACAAGGATGGCCTCCTTTACTCCTCTCTCAAACCATCGTTCCTCTCTATCAAGGATGTGAACATATTCATCCCTGAAAGACTGACCGCTGGCCTGGAGATGAGTGTAGACTGCAGAGTCCTGGCCTGATGATGTTGCTCTTCTGTGCTGGACCATCCTTTTGGCCAGTGGCTGTTTAGTTTCCCCAATGTAAGACTGATCACTGATCAGGAGACACTGAACAGAAAATACAATATTACTCTGTTTGTGTCAGGGGACTGGCTCTTTGGGATGAACCAATCTTTGCCGTAATATATTTTGGGGAAAAACCACTGGGATGTCATGTTTAGAAAATAAATGTCTCAGTTTCTCAGAAACTTCCGCAACTTTTGGAATGACCATTGGTCTGGGTTCCTACTTTTCACCTGATGTCTGGCTGGAGTCAGTTGTTTGGGTTTCTTCTCCACTTTCAGGAAAGCCCAGTTTGTCATGATCTCCATTCTCTGCCACCTGCCATGCCCACTTCTCCGCCACAATCAGCGCTCATGCCCTGCACCTGCTGCTCGCTCTACTGTACAGTATATAAAAGCTCCATCCACGTAATCTCTGCCAGATTATCAGATACTCTTCCTAGTAGATATCAGCCATCTTCCATGGCTAAGCCTGTTCTTCTTGTCTCAGCCTCACACGTTGTTTCCTGGTTTTGCCACCCTGCCTGTCCCATGTATTGTTTGTTCTGCCTTTCTGCCCCTGGTAACTGCGACTGTTCGTTGCACTTCGGATTTTTGGGTTTAGGATTTCCCCTCTGGATTTGTTCTCAGACCTCTGCCTCCTGGTATATGACCCCTGCTTCTCATCACCCACAATTAAAGTTTGCCCCACTGTTGGATCAACTCACAGTATTAAAGCCTACATTTCCAGCTGCTCACCCACCTATACGGTGACATCAATACCATCACTGATACAAGCTCTGAAAGGTGGCTCTACATCTCACCTCACCTGCCTGAGAAGACCTGTTCCCGTGATCGGATCCAGACTCCCACCAGCAGCTTAAGTATAATAAACTTGCTTAAACGTTCTTGGTGTCTGGCTGAACTGTTGAATCCAAAACCAGGTTCTTGTCAAAACTAGGATATCCAAATTGTTCCAGGGCCTGTCTTGTTTGGGATTTCTCCTTCTGCCTGGCTCCTGTGTTGGCAAGGACACTGTCTGTGCTATGGTACAGATAGAGTTGCATTCGGGCCCCAAAAATCTGATCCGACCCGGCCCCAGCCCACAGTCATAATTTCCGAATCCCATCTGACCTGACAAATTAACAGTAATTACAGGTCCGAACCCGGAAAAAAACCAACATTTTTAATTGGTTATTAACAGTCGGGGACGCGCAGCTGAATGAAAGTGGCAGAAGATTCGGAGCTGAGAGGTGTTTGTACTTTCATGGTCATAAAAAAGCATTTAAACCCCATTTCTTCCTGCATTCTTCTGAATTACTGAGACACACGGACAGCTCTGACACTGACATGCTTTGTGATCTCACCTGTTTGGGTCATTGGCTGCGCACATCCACTGAGTGCAGCAGCAGAATAAACGGGCAATGGATTGCTGCCTGGCAGTACAGTCCCATCTGAAGCTTAACTGAACTTTTTACCACTTTCAAGGCCGGTCAGCTTGCGGTGAAATGGCCGTGTGCGGCTGGTGGATCTATAGCAGGCCATGTTATCATATAACTGGATGGTGGCTGATCCTGACCTAATTAAAAGCCCGAGACCGCCCCAGCCCGCCAATTAAACATATAACGGCCTGACCCTAATCCGGGTCGGTCCAGGCCAGGTTTCGGGTTCAGGTTAGAAATGACAGCTCTAGTACAGAGTCCTGATGACTCCTAACTTGCGCAACTTTGGATAAAAGATGAAACGTTTTAACAAGAAGAATCTGTCCAGAGGACCTGACTTTACTTTTTTTTGGATGTTTCTACCTGGATTATTGAGCATGAATCAGGATACTCTAACTGTAGTTTATCAATGGACTGTGACTGGTTGGCTTCATGAGGTACTCTCCAGAATGTTAATTCTCAAATGAACATCTCCTTCCCATTCCAAAAGCTCTAAAACTAATGAAATACTCAGAATGTAACTATTGTTAAATGGTAAATGGACTGTTCTTATATAGCGCCTTTCTATCTTATCAAGACACTCAAAGTTCTTTACAACACAATCTGTGTCCTCATTTACCCATTCATACAGCACTCTACTAGATCATTACAAAGTATAATCAGAGTTTTATCACATTCATACACTGATGGGACACACATGGGAGGCAATGACACTGTCTTGCCCAGGGACACTTCGGCACGCAACTGCTGGTGGATTCCAACCCCCAACTCTTGCATTGGAGGACTGCTCTAACCATTCAGCCACAGCCTCTTTTACTGGGTGTATGGCGACAAGAAATTAACTTTTGTAATGGCTGCTACAGCCAATTGATCATTGAAATTACAAAAATGGATAGAACTTTGTCAGTTTTACAGATATTGAGAATAATTTATGTGGTAACAGATCAGCATAATCCCTAGCACATTTTTCAACCCTCATATATCGCACAATATTTTTGCTCAAAACTTTAGCATGAGCTCTTATGAACCACTGAATAAATGACACCTCCTGGAAAGTTATTACTGGATTTACATCTACAGCTGTTTAACTTTTAGAGCCAGTAAAGCTCAAGATGGTATCCATAGCTAAATGACCTTAACCAACACAGTAATGACTATAACGTTTTTTTATAAATATTTTACAAATATTGAGCTAAAATTGTTGTGCTAGTAGCCGAAATTCATCTTAACCACATTCTTTGAGCACTATCATATCTCACCACAACACAACACGCCTTGCACAATGCCTCAGCAAAGGTCCATTCATCCATTATCTTTACCCGCTTCTTCCATTTTGGGTCACAGGGGTCGCCGGTGCCCATGTCCAGCAATCACTGTGCGAGGGGTGGGGTTCATCCTGGACAGGTCGCAAGTCCATCACAGGGCCAGCACAAGGTCATGAATAACAATTTACAAAGTTGAACAAGCTGCCATATCTTTGTCCTTAGTATAGTCTTAGGAAATCTCAATTTCTTCAAATAAAGCTAGGCTTTTAAATATGTTTCAAGGATGTGAAACTTTTCCATTACATCGCATATAATAATAATAATAATGAATTCAATTTATAACGCGCTTTTCATTAGTGAAAATCTCAAAGCGCTACACACATTGAATGCTACACACATTCATACACCGGTAGCGGCAGACTACCATGCAAGGTGCTTTCCAGTCCTACCGGGAGCAACTCGGGGTTAAGTGTCTTGCCCAAGGACACAACGACACATGGTGTGGGGAACCGGGATTCGAACCGCCAAGCTTCCGATCGGGGGACGACTGCCATTACCACTACGCCACGGCCGCCCCATATGTTTGAAATTTTTGTTCAAAACGTTCATGCATGTTTTTTCTGAAACAACAAAAACAAGAAGTACAAAATTAAGAAGACAAACAACAAGGGCAACAACAAGAACAACAACATATCTGATTTAATGAAAACTATTTTAATGATAAGGTCACGTTGATTACTGTCTTATAAAAGCAGAATTAAAAAGTACACTGGTTTGTTTGCTTTTTCTGATAAACTAGAAGAAGAAAAATTATAAAACAAACTACAATCTGATCCAGTTCTAACAATCAAAGCTAAATAAAGCTGATTTGGTCAGTGGTGAGGGGATCAGGTACACAGTTTAATTTGCACTGATTTTACCTCTCAGCTGATTTCAGCTGCAGGCAAGACAGAAAACTGAAAGTTATGCACCATTCATTCAACCTTTATTTATGCAGGCTAGCCTCATTGAGCCACGGGGACTCATTCACAAGAGGGACCTTTCTCACTCACACCCAGGGTCAATTTAGAGTTACCAATCAGCCTAACATGCATGTTTTTGGACTGTGGGAGGAAACCGGAGCACCCGGAGAAAACCCACGCATGCACGGAGAGAACATGCAAACTCCACCCAGAAAGGCCCCCGGACCGGGATTTGAACCGGGGACCTGCTCGCTGAGAGGCAGCAGCTCTACCAGTTGTGCCACCGTGCTGCCTACCATAACTCATGTTCCCTGAAGGAAGGGAACAAGGTGCAATATATGCTATGGGAATTGCGCCCCCGCGCGATTACCTGAAGGAATACATTCACGCCTTTATGGCAGGGGCGTCAGCGTCGCGCCAGAGGCCCCGCCCTCTGGGTACTTAAGCCGCTGACGCCCATTCATCAATCTCCAAGATGCACTTCACCGAGCTTTCAGCATTGAAAAGGGCCAAGTATGTTGCACCTCGTTCCCTTCCTTCAGGGAACATGAGTTATGGTGCATAACTTTCAGTTCCCTTTCAGTCATGTCTCTCGGTGCAACATATGCTATGGGAACGTAATTCATTCACGCCCTTGAAATGCTCAGTAAAATGCATCCCAGTGTGAACGTCCGCCTTTATTCAATAGGCATCTCAAGGTCGCTTTCTACTGTGTGTTAGAAAGGACAGCCTGAGTGACATCACATGCAGTAACATCCAAACTGTAATGCTTTGCAAAAGTTTTTAATGAGCTCCAGTTCTCAGCAGCACAAATGTCTGCAACTGGTAATAATAATAAAAAATAATAATAATAATGAATTCAATTTATAATGCACTTTTCATTAATAAAAATCTCAAAGTGGAACACACTTGAACAGTGACCACGAGGTGGCCAAGCCCCGAGTCGTGTGAGCGTGCACTCCAGAGGGCACCTGTTGACCTTTGCTACTGTACGCCCTTTTTATGGCCTCAGTCACCCAGTGTGAGAGGCGCTGCTTTGATAGGGCCTTTCCGGTAGCAGGTGCTGCAAAGCACACAAACAGTTGATTTGTTTTTCTCCATTCGGCTGTTCTCGGCATGTAAGTGCTTAAAGCTCTCACAGGGCAGAGAACCTTCAGGCTTTCCAGTTCCTGAGTGAAGACAGGAGCAGGTGGGAAAAAAAGAGAGATCAAAGTCCATACTTCTGTGGTTTAGAGTCAAGACCTTGGGGGTATATGCGGGATTAGGCCTTAGGGTGACCTTTGACACGTCAGGGGCAAACCTTGTACACATTGGATGTACGGACAAGGCATGGAGGATACCCACATGTTTCGCCGAGCAAAGAGCCAGAAGAAGAACGGTCTTATAAGATAATAAGTCTATCTTAATGTCGCTCAGTGGCTCGAATGGGAGATCACAGAGAGTCCCCAAGACCAGACTAAGATCTCATCCAGGGGTCAAGATCCTGCTGGGGGGTCTCTTTCTTAGCACGCCCTTCATAAATCTTTTTATGAGAGGATGCGCGCCAGGCGTCCTACTTCCCCAACCTTCGTGAAAGGCAGAAATTACTGATAGGAACACTTTAATTGTTGAAAAAGAACGACCTTTCTCCAGCAAGTCCTGAAGAAAGGTGAGGAGCTAAGCCAGGTCACATGAATAAGAAATAATATTTCTTTCTGTGCACCAGGCTTCAAAAATATGCCACTTCCATGCATAAAGAGACTGAGTTGACCCAGCTCGTGCATTTTGAATGGTATTTACCACATTTACTGTACTGGCAGGCCTGAGGCCACCAGCTTGTCCCTTTCCGCCACCAAACTGAAATTTGCCACAGCTCTCAGCCTAAGTGGCGAGACTGTCCCTTCTGGTGACGTGGAGGGTCCCTGTAGAGGAGCAGTTGGTAGAACCAGCTCTCCCTCCAAGGCCCTAAATCCTGTGGTCCCTTGAAGGTCAACCAGGTTAGGGAGAGGACCTTCCTGCAGATGTACCTCCCTACTGCTCTGATCAAGAGTGTCTGGGGACAGAGGCAATCTGTTGTCATTATTAGACAAAGGTGGGAAAGAATGTCTGTTTTTCCTCTTCTTGTTGGGGACCATGGATCAGAGCGGTTGCAAGTTTTGTAAACGAGCAGATCTCCTGGCCCCAGCCCATTTCCTGGTTGGGCCTGGTTTACTGGTCTCCGGCCTTAAAGGGGTCCTGGAGCCTGACAAACCACCGGTGGGCTATGTTTCACTCGGTGGGGGTATGTCGTTTAAGAGCAGAACTGAGTCAGTACATTGAGCGTGGTCACGTGCTACAAGATCACTGCTTGAACATTGCATGTCACCCACCACAGATAAGGGGGCAGCTTCAGCATGAGAATGTGGAGATGGTCCTTTGTGCCGAGCAGACTTTATGTTGGTTGGTAACAGAGAGCTTAGTCCTCTTTGATTAAAATGAAGAGAAATCTGATTCAACCCTGGTTTGGTTACATACACTACAGTTTCATCACAACTACTTTTGTGAATGTGTGAAGCCGGTGTTAGCCTGCGGGCTTCTGCAGTGGCCCCCCCATCCCTTACTGGGAACTGTTGAATAGGCGGCCAGGAAGGTGGGTTGCCAGATTCTGTCGGCGCGTACCCTTGGAGCGCGGATGCGTCACGGGTTTGTTTGGTTTATGTATTGTCCGTCCTGTGGTTTACAACGGAGCGGGGGCTGGAGCACGTGACCCCCCTCACCTGTCTCTGTGAGGAGTGTGGGGCCTGCTTGCAGACACCTCTGGGCCTGTCTGTTGCAGACAGAACTGAGGCACCCTGCTGGGGTTCATTGATTAGGCTAACACCCCGTGAGCCGTGAGGGAGGGGGGGAGATGGCCCCCTCCCTTTATGTCGGCTGGCAGGACAGAGGGATCCGTTCTGCTGATGTTATTGTATTTGTTTTTTGTTTTTTTGTTGTTTTTTGTGAGTCAAGAAAACAGAGAGGGACTGTTTTTTTAGCTTTATTCGTGCTTATGTGTAACGACATATTTGACTTTATGTCACTCACAGCAGAAAGAACGTGATTTGTGTCTAAAACAAAGTCACCAGCTTTTTGTACCGTGCTACAAACAAAGTCTGGACGTGAATAGATCATTTCCCGTACCGCGTGGGCGGGTGATCGTGTAAAGTTAAGAAGCGGTCCTGGTTCATCAGGCACGCTTCTGTTTGGTGTCCCGATTCGCCGAGGAGGTTCTGTACCGGTCCGCCTGGTGGGGAACAAATCTGTTCTTACTCCAGGCGTGTTCGGTCCGAGGTGGGCCCGGCGGTGGTCTCTGCCGGTGCTCGACCTCGTACGCCGGCCGCTTTTGCGGTGGGGCACGTGTGGCTGAATGGTGTCGAGGCTGCGGTGCTCTGCTCCCAGCTGACTCCTTGGGGGGGTGGCAAGGTTCTCCTGGGGATGCCCACTCGGAGAGCTTCAGCCTGTTTGCGCCTCTGGTCCAGCCTGGTCTGAATTCGATCCAACGCTTTCCCAAAAAGTCCCCTCGGTTCTATTGAATGGTGGAGAAAAGGAACTTTCTGTCCCTCCGGGAGGTCAGGAAGGTGGGTCGCCAGATTCTGTCGGCGCGTACCCTTGGAGCGCGGATACGTCACGGGTTTGTTTGGTTTATGTATTGTCCGTCCTGTGGTCCACATCCACAGATGGCGTATTGCGATGACCACCTCCGCCAATCCTCTGCCTTTCGCAACAGCTGCTGTCCCCATCATGCGGAGCACAAAGTCTGTTGCCCTACGGGCTTCATCCAGCAGCTCTGCGGCGGCTTGCTTGTCTGTCGTTACCTGAAGCTCCTGTAGTTTTTCAGCCAGGTAAACTTGCATCATTGCGGACGCGTTCATTACGCGCGTTGCGAGACCCTGAGCCCTGTAGCATTTCTCGAGCAGAGAAGCCGAGGCTCGACAGGCCTTGCTGGGGAGAGTTGGTTTTGTCCCGGATGACTTGGGAGCCAGGTGAGACGCCAGCGTGTCCTCGATTTGAGGCACGTTGGCTATTCCCACTTCATCCATCCCGTCCACGTCGAGAAACTGCGAGAGCGGCAGTAGCATGGGGGCTCTGGGCTGAGACCAGGTGCGAGTCAGTTCTGTGAGGAAGTCCGGAAAGACGGGCATCCTTTGCCTCGTGGCGGCCTGCTGCTTTGAGTAAAAATAATTTCCTGCCAACCTCGTGACTTGTTGACAAGGTGGAGGCTCAGGCCATGGAATCTGCAGTACGTCCGTTGCTCTGTGACACAAGTCAAACAGAGCAGGGATGGAAAAGTCAGTCTCCGGCAGCACAGGCACCGGGGTACGGGAGAGGTCTTCCCCCTGTTCCCCGTATCCGACGTCGGCCTCGTCCGCAGAAAATTCACCTGAGGCTGAAATCGAGATCTCGTCCTTGTTCATCATGCCTCAAGTGTCAAATTCGACTGGTAGCACATCTGGCCTGTCGCCCCATTCGACTCGGGTGCTGTCGTCCAAAGCCATGCCCTCGAGCTCCGGAGTGGGAGTCAGAGGCTCAGTCGTGTCCGGGTCTGCTGGCACCGCAGTAGCCCCCATGGCCTTGGCGATGAAGTCCGCCCGGTGCCTCCTCACCACCTCCAGCATCTGGCTGCAGTGTGGGCAAGACTCGGGTGCGTCCAGCACCATGTTCGCATGCAGCATTCCCAAGCAGACGGGACAAGCCTCATGGGTGTCCGTCGCTGAGAGGGAAAAACCACATCTGCTGGGGCAGGCGCGCGAGGGTGGGCTTGCCGCTCTGCTGGTCTTTTTTGGAAGTCTTGTCTTTCGCTTTCCTTTCTCTGGAGGCATGTCCGAGATAAGACGAGCGAGTCCTTCCAAGATCTTTTTTCTCTTTATTTGAGACGTCTCCTCCGTCGCGTCGCTTTCGCTGGCTAGCCTGCTACGAATTAGCAGAGGTAGCGGTGTGACGCAGTTAGCGCCGTCGAGCGAAGCAGTCTGCGGAAAGAGGAGAAGAAAAAACTTTGGGGTTAAGGAAAAATGTGCCGGACTAGCTTTCGCTAGTCCAGCAGTACGCAGGAATAATTCTCTGTGCGCTCTGTGTAGGGAGCAAGCTCATCTCTGATCGAGCGATGAAGCAGCAGAGAAGTCCCGCGAAGAGAGAGAGTTCAGGTTTAAGCGAGGTGAAGGGCAATAAGAGATTGATGAATGGGCATCAGCGGCTTAAGTACCCAGAGGGTGGGGCCTCTGGCGCGATGCTGACGCTCTTGCCGTAAAGGCGTGAATGTATTCCTTCAGGTAATCATGCGGGGGCGCAATTCCCATAGCATATGTTGCACCAAGAGACATGACTGAAAGGGAACTCCTGAACTCTCTGGAAGAAGGCTGATGGCTGTTCTGTGGGAAGGAAACAAATGTTAGAGGATTCATCTGGATTCCTTCAGTGGGCAGGACGGTGGCACAACTGGTAGAGCTGCTGCCTCTCAGCGAGCAGGTCCCTGGTTCAAATCCCGATCCGGGGGCCTTTCTGGGTGGAGTTTGCATGTTCTCACCGTGCATGCGTGGGTTGTCTCCGGGTGCTCTGGTTTCCTCCCACGGTCCAAAAACATGCATAATAGGCTGATTGGTAACTCTAAATTGACCCTGCATGTGAGTGAGACAGGTCCCTCTTGCAAATGAGTCCCTGTGGCTCAACGAGGCTAGCCTGTATAAATAAAGGTTGAATGAATGAATGAATGAACAGAATCACACCCAAATACTTACTGCCCTGTCACCAAGACAAAAGGGCAAAAATTTTGCCAAGCATTTTCTGTTGGTGTTCAACCATGTTCAGATCCTCTGGATTTTAATGAAAGATATAGGCACAACAATGACTATAAACCGGACAAAACAGGATTTGTAAAAAACAAAACTATAAGTCCTGTCATCTCTCGTTATTAGGTGATCTTAGTTTAAACAAGAGTACTTCATACTAGGACCAAGCTCCTCCCTATGCAACTGGGTCCTAGACTTCTTAACAAACTGGCTACTGTCAGTGAGGATCCATAACTTCTCCTCCTCCATCATAACCCTCAGCACTGGCTCCCCTCAGGGATGTGTGTTGAGCCCTCTCCTGTTCACTCTGCTCACGTATGACTGTGCACCTACCCATCCAGGCTGTCACATTGTAAAGTTTGCAGATGACACAGCGGTGGTGGGATGCATCACAAACAATGAGTCAAGTTACAGGCAGGAGGTGGAACACCTGGAGAGCTGGTGTAAGGAGAATAACCTTCACATCAATGTGAAGAAGACGAAGGAGATGGCTGTGGACTTCAGAAGGAACAAGCTCACCTACCCCCCCCACCCCCCAACAAAGGAGGATCTGCAGTGGACGTGGTCTCCAGCTACAAGTAATTGGGTGTGCACCTGATTGACACCCTCAGCTGGGGCAACAACACACTAGGACTAAGCCCTCCATTTGCAGCTGGGTACTAGACTTAACAAACAGAGCGCAGCCTGTGAGGATCCACAACTTCTCCTCCTCCACCATGACCCTCAGCACTGGCTCCCCTCAGGGCTGTGTGCTGAGCACTCTCCTGTTCACTCTGCTCACATATGATTGTGATGATACCCATCCAGGCTGTCACATTGTAAAGTTTGCAGATGATACAGCTGTGGTGGGATGCATCACAAACAACAAGTCCAGCTACTGGCAGGAGGTGGAACACCTAGAGAGCAGGTGTAAGGAGAGTAACCTTCACATCAATGTGAAGAAGACAAAGGAGATGGTCGTGGACTTCAGAAGGAACAAAACCAGCTACACCCCCTTGAACATAAGGGGATCTGCAGTGGAAGTGGTCTCCAGCTACAAGTACTTGGGTGTACACCTGAATGACAACATCAGCTGGACCAACAACACCACCAGCCTGATCAGTAAAGCTCATCAGAGACTCTACTTCCTCAGGCGGCTGAGACGAGCTGGTCTGAGAAGCTCAGTCCTCACCTCCTTCTACAGGTGTGCAGTGGAGAGCATCCTGTGCTCCAGCATCAACGTGTGGCATGGAGGCTGCACAGCTGCAGAAAGAAAAGCTTTGCAGAGAGTGGTGAAGGCTGCACAGAAGATGTTGGAGTCAGTCTCCCCACCATCACAGACATCTACACCTCCAGATGCAGGAAGAGGGCCACCTGCATCATGAAGGACCCCACTCACCCAGCACACACTTTTTG
>JBBPBX010022899.1:0-28291 GCA_038048925.1 Garcialebias charrua | reverse complement strand
GAAACGTTTCGTCTTTCGTCCGAAAGACTTCCTCAGTCTGAGGTGCTGGGTTCAGCTCAGTCTTATAAATAGCACCCTGTTACAAAGTACTCCTTTTTCACGTCAGTTGAATCTGGTACTGCTCAATAGATCCAGCTTGGTGAAGCCCCCAGCTTTCTGTCAACCAGTGTTACACCCACACCCCACTGCTCCAGCTATCACACAGCGCAGCAGGGATAAATGCTTCACACCACATTGTCAACATCAGCCGCGACGCGTCACCCACACTAGGGCCGCCGCCTCCGTTCGGCGTGTGCCAGCTCGCCTCAGCATTGATGCGTGCCTGCAGCCTGAGCGTAGCAGGAGGAAGTGTGTCACACAGCATGAACACGAGCCCCGTTGAAACTACGTGCCGCTCCCAGAAGCGGCAACGCCTCCCTCCAGCGCATGCTTCTCACACATGCAGTCTGAGCATAGCGCAGGGGCGTTCATACGGCCTTCTCGACCTGGGGTCCCCCTTGGGTCACAGTGAACCGGTTAACGGCGATAGGGGCCTCGAAGTGGTTAACGTCCATGGAATCCATTGCACGACGGGTACATGCACGTCCACTCTCCGAGCGTCACGCAGAGTGGCAGCGATTCTGTTCATTGGTCGAATGGATGAACAATTAATTAACAAGACTATACGCTGCAGTTTGCAGGCCGCCCCCTCTTTTCTGAGGGATTTTTTAGAGACAGTTCTGTCATGCCCGGAGCAAAGCTCCTCCCTCCTGTCAGAAATTCAGGAGCTCCTGATGAAAGATGTAATCTCCAGAGTCCCGGACGAGGAAGAAACCCAAGGTTTTTATTCCAGTTATTTTCTGGTACCCAAGAAAAAGGGGGGATGAGGTCTATTCTCGATTTGTCCACATTCAACAAATCCATCGTACAGAGACAATTTCACATGCTGACGATCTAAAGCTGTTAGAAACGTTCACCAGAGCGACTGATTCACCTTCTTGGATCTGCTGGATGCATATTGGCATATCTCCATCATTCTAACATAGGAAATTCTACGTTCCTCCTTCCAGGGGGCCTCCTTTTTCAGTACAATTACGCATGATGGCGGCCGCCCACGTTGTTGTGAGGCTGGGCCTACCCCATATGAGACTGACCCAGTGTTGGTTTGCCCGCCTGTGCATAGATCCTGTGCGCCAGAAGAGGCGAATGATCTCGGTTCCTCACTCCGTGGGAGCCGATCTACGTCACTAAGGAAACCCCCTCACTCTGTCGGAAGGAGTTCCAATCGACAGACCCACGTCACACGTCCCTGTGTTCACGGACGCTTCTTGACGGGTTGGGGGGGCGCCTGTCTGTCTCAGACTGTCGGTGTGCGGTGGTCAAATCACACATTATCACATAAATTTGTTAGAACGGCTCACAGTTTTCAAAGTAGTTCAACATTTTGCACCTTTGCTACAAAATCAACATGTACTGATACACACCAACAATAAGGTGGCAGCATCGTACATCAACCGCGAGGGCGGTGTTCGTTCAGCTCAGCTGCTGCATGTGGCGAGGCAGCTTCAGCTCTGGGCTCATCGGCACCTGCTCTCGTTGAGTGTGGTGTACATTCCCGGTGTTCTAAACAGAGGGGTGGATATAATGTCGAGAGGCGGTCCACGTCACGGAGACTGGTCCCTCCACCCCGAACTGGTCGCTCAGACCTGGACCAGTTTCGGCCGCGCGACGGTGGATCTGTTTGCGTCACGAGAGAATGCACAGTGTCCGTTGTGGTTCTCACTGAGCCCACGAGACAACCCTTCCCTGGGAGTGGATGCTTTTGCGCATGGCTCATGGCCGATGAAGTTGTTATATGCGTTCCCTCCGGTTCCGCTCATTCCACGCTATCTGGAGCGAGCCCAGAAGGAAAAACTGTCAGTCGTCCTCGATGCGCTCCTCCAGGCGGGAGGAGTGATCTTGCACTATCCGGAAATTGGTCAGCACCTGTGGGTTGGATAGTGAACGGAACCGGTTAGTTAGCATGGGCCTCGCTCCAGATGTTGTTCAAATGGTCAAAGATGCACGAGCTACGTCTACAACAACGCTCTGCATATCTAAATGGCAGCTTTTCAACGTTGGTGCATAGACAAAGGCGTGGATGCTACGTCATGTCAAATGGGTTACATGCTTTCTTTCCTGCAGCAACTGATGGACAGAAATTTAGCTTTCAGCACCATAAAGTGTATGCTGCAGCTTTATCCTCCTGTCACGAAGGTTGGTGACAGAATGGTTTCTAATCACTCACCGATGAAGCGTTCTGAAGGCATGCGCCGGCACAAGCCTGTGACATGCCCTCTCGCTCCTCAATGGGATCTGATATTAGTGTTACGCGCATTAATTAAGGCTCCGTCTGAGCCTTTATGTGCCACTTAAATTTCTCTCTTAAAACTGGTCTGTTGCTAGCACTCCCATTTGCTAAGAGAGTGAGTGATCTGTGCATGCTCTCTGTTGCTCCTTCATGTTTGAAAATTCAACCTGATTGCAGCTCAGCTACATTAAGGCCTAACCCTGCCTTCATGCCGAAATGCATAAACAGTTCTTTCAAATCAAGGACGATTAATTTGAGTGGTTTCATCCTCCTCCACACGGGTCTGAGGATGAAGCCGAGTCCCATTTACTCTGCCCTGTTCGTGCGCTCTCATGTTATGTGACACCCACAGCCACATTACGTCATTCACAGCGCCTGTTTGTCCGTTACAGAGACAGCTTGAGTGGACACGCCTTGTCCTCTCAGCGTCTCTCTCTCACTGGCTGTGTGAAGCCATCTCAGAAGCCTACAGGGCCACTGAGACAGAACCCTCGCAGATCCTGCATGCACTTTGCATGAGGTCCATCTCATCCTCAACAGTCCTACATGGAGGAATATCTGTTGATGATATTTGCTCCGCTACAGTGTGGTCATATCCGTGTTCTTTATTCCATGTTATCTGCGTGGTGTATCTACGTTCTCGAGGACTCACTCTGTCCTCAGAATTTATCAGAGTGACCTTGAATCCTCATGGGGATTTTTTATTCTGAGCTCTTATCTGCCTGCTGGCAGGTGTGATATGTGCGTTTTTATTAGGGATGTGCCGATCGATCGGAAACCGATCAATCGTCACCGATAATCATTAAAGCGGATGTGATCGGCTTTTGCCTTCAATTACCGATCACAGAGCCTGTGATGCGAAGTTTGCTAACTGCAAAACGTGCGACGAAAAAGTACCTCGTGGAAGAATTTCAACGAAGTCCTTCAACACAACAAACCTAATTCGTCATTAAAATGTTTTAATACGTTTTAATAACTTACCAAAAGCCGTCTGCCAGCGCCGCCATAAGCAACACCTGTTAGCATGTAGCCCCACCGAGTAGCCCCACCGAGTCCGCTCCGCTGCGCAGTTACGGGCAGTCCAGTTTAGCTGCGGCTTCAAAAAGGCTGTCGGCTTTGTTATTCCAAGTTAGCTGGGTGTCCCCCGATATCTTCTGCTTCCAGTCCGACATCGAGGCGAGCTCCAGGAACCTCTGATCGCACAAAGCCGGCTGTCTGCTGCAGGTCCGGTTTAGCATGTTAGCCTTAGCTCATACCATGAGCTGCTGGTCTCGCGCGGCGCTGTAGGAGCGCTCGGCGGAGCGATCGCGGCTGCTGCTCCAGTCCTGAGACATTCACAGAGTTCAGGGAGTGTTTCCAGTTAATTTATCCGTATGAGGCATCCTCTTATGGGAGAAACAGTCCTCCAAAAGCCGAGTGCCGAGTGTGGAACTGAATGTAAAATGGCGGAGGCGGTATTTCCTGGTTCTTCTTCTTCTTCTTCTATAGCAGGGGTGTCAAACTAATTTTCACCGAGGGCCACATCAGCATAATGGCTGACATTGAAGGGCCAGATGTAACTTATAAATGTAACTAAATGTAATCTAATGTAATGTAAAATAATTGTAACTACCGTACTCCTTAATGTTGAATAACTCATTTATTATAACTTATTCAACTGACAATTACAGTTGCATAGAAAACATCTGTTTGCTTGTTGCTCGAACATAAATCCTTTTAAAATTTGTCAGCTTATGAAAACCCACATAACTCCATTAATGAAGGATGAAATTGTCCAAGTTAATAAAAAAAAAACATAAAACTGAGCTGCAAAGAACATGTATGACACATGTAGCATCTCACCCAAAAAGGCTACACACAGCCTTGCATCCAACTGTGAATGACAACAATTTGTGTGCATACACATACCAAAATAAAGGTTGACTCAGTTCACAACTGTATTACTTAAGTTTTTTGGTTACCGGTAGTCTTTGATGAGGAGATGCTGCCTGTCCTTGAACACACCAAGTGGATTCTCTCTCTATGATTGATCATGTTCTGAAAATGATAAACACAAAACAAAATGCAAGCACAATCATTACATTGCACACAGTTGAAATTTTCTTCTTCTTTGTTGAATTACATTTTATTATATTTTAATTAATCTAAAAAAGCTAAGTCTGGTCCTCTGGACATTTAAAAAACAAAACAAAACTTCATCTTTCAGGGATGAAGATGTTCACATCCTTGATAGAGAGGAACAATGGTTTGAGAGACGAGTAAAAGAGGCCATCTTTGTGAAAAGAAACCATCCAAGGAAGGGGAACATATTATTTTAGGTGGCTGAAATAATCACCTGTTTTTTGTTTTGTTTTTTTGAATGTCCAGAGGACCACACTTAGCTTTTTTAGATTTTTCTACCTGGATTATTGAGAATGCATCAGGATATATTTGAATTAAATTTTAAGAAAATGCTAACCTGACAAACAGGAAAGTGGACAAGATTGTCCTGTTTCACTTGCCACATCCATAAGTCCAATTTTCGCAGGAAAGCCGTGATCGCGTCGGACATCTGCGTGATGACTTGTTTGCGTCCCTGCAGCTTCTGATTCAGCTGGGCGAGATGGTCGGTTATGTCGCACAACACAGCAAAGTCACACAGCCACTTTGAAGCTAGCTTTCACTGCAGCCTCGTTTTTGGCTGTGGGTTTCATGAACAAACTCTGCTGCGACTGCAGTTTGCCTTTTAATTCTTGGCAGAATGTGTTGCTTTTCTTGAAGGCTAGCTTTAGCGTACTTAGCTCCGTGTTTGGTTTCAAAACCGACACCGCCTCGTAACACAAAAGACATACCGGTCTTTCTCCTGGAAGCACAAACAAGTATTCGCCTTCCCATCTTTCTTGAAACTTCCGTCTGCATCAACTTTTCTCTTTCTGGACATGTTGGGATCATTATTTATATCTCAATTCCACTCGTTGGCATGAAGGTAGAAACACTGCCTCGGCTACCGTAGTCGAAAGGCATTGTGGGAAAACCGTTGTCGAAAGGCATAGTGGGGCTGCCGTAGTCGAAAGGCATTGTGGGAAATGTAGTTTTTGGTCAAAACTCGCTCGTATTAATTTTTAGACACTCAAAACTTTTTAATTAAGCTCTCGCGGGCCAGATAAAATGACATGGCGGGCCACATCTGGCCCGCGGGCCAAGAGTTTGACACATGTGTTCTATAGAGTTTAATGGCGGTTGGCGAACTCATTAAGCGCATTACCGCCACCTGGTTCCCGCAGGAAGTTGTTCAAAAAAGCACGAAATTATTTAAAAATAATAATAATAATGATACTTTACGTATTTATAAAGCCATTTGTAAAAACAGCCAACAGTGCAGCTTTAAGTAGCAAATGGGGTATTTTAGTTTTTTATATGAAGTAATAGATGTGTTTTTTTTTTAAAACAATAAAAAACCTTTTTTTTTTATTGAAAGTTAGTAAGGTAAACATTTTTCTTTGATAATGCAGTTGATAATTACTTTTATTTACTTTGTTCTCTGAAATAAATTAGTAAAAATATGTTTTTGTCTGAATTATGGTGATTTTATGGTTCTGAAAATAACATGAGTGCTGCTTCTGGCTACAAGATCTGAAAAGTTTTCAGATCTTGTAGCCAGAAGCAGCACTCATAAATTACAGGTAAGCCATTTGATCGGTGATCGGTGATCGGTTTATGTGATCGGCTCACATATAGGCAATCGGTAATTGTGATCGGTATCGGTGATCGTCACACATAGGTGATCGGTATCGGTATCGGTTTCAAAAAACCTGATCGGCACATCCCTAGTTTTTATTATCAGTCACAGCTCATGATCACTGTTGTTTCTGATTGTTCTGGAATAAAGTATCGATCTGTTCTGCTCTTTGTTCCCAGTAACAGTTCTGTTTCCTCAGTTTTCTGTCTGATTGTTCTGGAATAAAGTATCGATCTGTTCTGCTCTTTGTTCCCAGTAACAGTTCTGTTTCCTCAGTTTTCTGGTTCGCCCACCAGAGTTCATTGTTCTCTGGCGCTGTTGCACGATCACACTATAAACTGAGCAAATTAGTAATACTGTATATAGAAGTTTCTCTTTATTTATGCTGTCCACTCTGTTCAGCTGCTGGAATGTGCCTGTTCAGCATGCAAAGCAGGCCTTCAGGTTTATTATCACAGCCCATCATGTATCCTTCTCTGATGGGCAATGACGCACGGAGTGCTTATCTACGCATGGAAAAAGCTGAATATTAGGTTGGATGATACGAGCAGGTGCTTCGTGCTGGTGTCTAGATGGACCCAGTGAGGCGTAGACCATATCTTGCTCCGCCCTTAATCCAATAGCGACAGCTCTAAAGGGCGGAGCCTACACGAAATAGAACGTTGGTTGCGTATCGTAACCCCAGATTCTATGAGTGTAGGCGTAGCCCTTTAGGTTATGGGCCTCACTGGTTCCTGAATGGCTGAATGAAAAGTTATTTGGGAGGCGATCATCCCGTGTCGGCGGATTAAGTAGACATGGGGCGGGCCCACACAGTAGGTGGGCGTGGACTAAAGGTTTTCAGTGGACGCTGGCGCGCAGGGGATTAACCAATAGCGACAACTCTAAAGGGCTACGCCTACACTCATAGAATTTGGGGTTACGATACGTAACCAACATTTTTCCGGCTACTATTTAGCAAATAGCTCATAAACCACATGTCAGATTTTCTTTAAACTTACAGAAAGTAATTACTTGGTGGTCATTTACAAACTGTTAGCTGTTGGAATTGTTTGAGATAAAATTCGATGTTTTAGGAGCGTAAATGTGCAGCTTATAGCTCCGTTGTTTTTCCGGCTACTATTTAGCAAATAGCTGATAAACTACATGGCAGATTTTCTTTAAACTTACAGAAAGTAATTACTTGGTGGTCATTTACAAACTGTTAGCTGTTGGAATTGTTTGAGATAAAATTCAATGTTTTAGGAGCATAAATGTGCAGCTTATAGCTCCGTTGTTTTTCTGGGTAATTTTTAGCAAATAGCTCATAAACCACACGGCATATTTTCTTTAAACTTACAGAAAGTCATTACTTGGTGGTCATTTACAAACCGTTAGCTGTTGGAGTTGTTTGAGCTAAAATTTGATTTATTTATAATTGATTTTCGCAGCGCGCGACCGTTTGGAAGACGTCAAAGTGAAACAATTTAAATCTAGCAGATTTGACCATTACGTGAATTTATTAAGGAACGGTTAAGCTAAGACACATCTTTGCTATAATTTTCAGCAGACAAATAATTGTTTTTACCGTGTTAATCTTGTTAAAAGTCCTTCCGTGCATGCTTCTGTGGCCACCATTTTCAGCAGGGCAAATGACACTCTGACGCATCGCGTAGCGGTGACGCATAATAGATGTGACTTAAATAAAGGTGCGACATGTTTATGGATTTTTCCAATTTATTGCCAATAATTGTACAAAGCGACTTATAGAGAGGTGCGACTTTTCAGGTGGAAAATACGGTAAACATAAAATTCTCAACCCAATAATTCTCAGTCGGGTCATCTGGACAGTTTCTTTTTTATAGAAATATTTCACCCTCCATCCAGAGGGCTTCATCAGTCAGAGGAGTTCAACAAACGGATATTGCGTAATATTTTCGTGCCAGACGTGCGCTGGATGCCATTTCCACCGGACTTCCAAGCCGCGCCGCGTCGCACCATAATTCTGGGAGCATTTCAAAGCAGGGTCCACCTGAGCTGCAAGCGAGCCGGCCGTCACATCAGAAACACTGTCGGTCACTGGTTGGTCGGGGGGAGGAGTCTGTGTGGAGGAGTCTTTTGGGTCTTTTCAAAACAACTGATCCGCCATCTTGTCTTCGCCCGCATCACTCCAAAGCGTACTTGTTGGTATTGTTGTAGCTCGAAAAAAAAGAAAAGAAAAATCATGTCTAATCATTACTCTATTTGGTTGCTGACGACAGGATCCAAAGCGAGCTGGATGGAATGATTCGAAATGAAACAGTATTCAGAGAAATCTCGGAGTTGATGGCTAAGCATGGATATCAGCGAACACCAAAGCAGTGCCGGGAGAAGCTGAAGAAACTTTGTGGCGATTACCATAAAATTAAAGACGATAATGGCAGGAGTGGAGCAGACCATCGTAATTGGAAGTGGTTTGATCAGATGTATGCTATCTATGGTAATCGCCCAGCTAATAATGGTAGCTTGGACACAGCAGCAAATGCTCATGTAGAAGCAGTTATAGAAGATGTTGTATGTTTCCTAACGTTTAACACATTGTAAGTTACCGATCCCATCGGTTGTGAACATATTTCTAACTAAAAAAAGAGGCTGACAACGATGCTATGCTAATTAGCACACATGCTAACTGTAGTCTGTTCTAACTGTATTTTATCCGGAACCTATTTTAGCATGTGACGCTACAGAGTCCACACTGGAACCTCCAAACCTCCCGGCTTCACAGAATGCCCCTGCTTCGTCATCTGATTCAAGCACACCACTGGAAAACTCTTCATCGCTGCCCAGCACATCACAGATCAGAACAGAACGTCAGCCATCAGTACTTGGTAAGAAAAGAGATGGTACAATCACGTTCCACATCAGTGTATTTGTGACGATAAGGACATGCTTTCATTACTGTATATATTTGAAAAAAAAAATGAATAAATAATTAATATTGAATCATACATATTTCAAGTGTTGTCATACGCACCACATGTGGTGGTATGAAAAGCACATTTCCCCAGTTACATAGTGTACAACAATTACGGTAAATGTAAAACTTACACAGTAATAGGATCTATGATATAAACCAAGACATATATCAACTACAAAGCATTTAATAATAATAATACGCTAAGCACTACCCAATAGCATCAAACAAAAAACAGTACGTCAATCCAACAACACGAACGTGAGTTTGTGCAGCCTTACCAATATCTAACCAGTGTAATCACTTAAAAATCACATAATTTTCTACTGATGTGTTCAATGTAGCTGTGTTTATTTGTGCCCATCTGCTCACACAGACTTGTGTGCATGTTTTGGTACATCGATCCATATTCCTCTAATAAAGTGGATTACAAAATAACTAAAATTAAAGCCTATGTTAGAAAAACTGATTAATTAATTCATAAATTTGAAGTTCAAATCAACAACAAACTGTCTTCAGTAGCACCACCTTTGTTTTAAGCATTTACTAAAAAACAGTATACTGGTTTAACCACATGCCATGTCTTCATTTTAGGCAAGAGAAAGAGGAAAGATCATGTTAAAGACCAAAGTCACATCTCGGTACTGATGGAGCAACAGAAACTGGACCGGGAACAACGTGAAGAACACTTTAATCGTCTTCTGGATCAATCCCGTCAGGCCATGGAACTGGAGGCATCGATGAGGGAAAAGGAGGCATCAACGAGGGCAGAAGAGGCAGCGGATCTTAGACGGGCAATTCAGCAGGAAGGAACCTTCCACATGGAGCAGATTAACCAAACTGCAGCATTCAATCAAGCATTTCTTGGAGTGCTGGGTGAACTTGCAAGTGCATTAATGCACAGACATGTGTAAGTTCTTATTTGATAGATGCACATAGTGATAAAAAATATATTAAATTGCTAGATATAGGCAGTCATTAGTTTGAACCTATATTTTTGTTAAATTTTTTACTTTCCTATTAAAATTGTGTTTTCTTAAAGTGGTTTCCTTCATACATTATCTAAACATATTTCACAGTGTTAGGTACAAGACTAGGTGCAACACATAATCTGCTCGAATGTTATACATATTTGGGTTCTATAATCAAGTCAGACAACTGTAAGAAATTACCGTATTTTCTGGTGTATAGGTCGCACCTTTTTATGGTTTTTTCAAGGCCTGCGACCTATACACCGGTGCGACCTATATATGGCTTGTTATCACTTTCGGCTAAACAAATTTTTAAATCCAGCTCATTTCACAATTACGTTCATTTATTAAGGAAAAGTTCAGCTCAGACACATATTTGCTATAATTTTTATCAAACAAATAATTGTTTTTAAGTGTTAATCTTCTTAAAAGCCTTGCTGTGCGCTCCTGTGGCAGACATTTGCAGCAGAGCTAAACGTAGGTGCGACCTATACACCGGTGCAACCTATCTAGGGATTTTTCCAATCTATTGGTGATAATTGGACAATGCGACCTATACACTGGTGCGACCTATACACCAGAAAATACGGTAAGCTGAAAACCCTGGTGCACCTATTATTTGAACTAGCAGCAATTTTAACATCCCATCTGAAGCAAATAGGCAGGTGTTCAACTGAACCGTGAACTCATGCTGTGTTGGTGTCCAACTTCCGCGTATCCTTAGGTCGGGTCGTGGGGGCAGCAGCATCACGAGGTACGGGAAAGAGCAGCATAACGAGGTATGAGAAAGAGATCAACCTCAACTTGATGAGGCTGTTGTTGGAGGACCACAAGGAGTTCCCATATCAACTAACAATAATTAATACTTTGTTATTACATTTAATGAAACAAGCCATTTGTGTATAAGGGCCAATTTAAACAAAATTATCAATTTGCATTTCACTTTTAATTAACCATAACAAAAGATTACCATTTACATTTAATGAAATACTAACCGTTATTATTTCAGGGACAATTAAAATCAGATTAATTCCAAATACTGTATGTAGCATATTGTAAAAATAGTGTCACTGATTACTGGACAGTGTGATGTATTTATAAATTTAAACAAACCTTGTGCATATCAGAAAATAATAAAATTGAGGACATTTAAAAAAATCTTTATTATGAAATACAGAATAGAAAAGCTAAAAAGGCAATAAAGTAAGAACATGAATTATGTTTAAAAGTTTATGCCGAGACTACAAGGTCACCATAAATCCATGGTTAAACGTGGATCAGTACCCACTTCCAAAAACACAAGATCTGTTTGCCAAATTAGCATTAGGTCAGAAATTTACCAAAATAGACTTATCCCAGGCTTACCAGCAAGTCCAGTTAGAGGAAAGCTCTAGGTGTTACCTGACCATAAACACTCACAAAGGGCTGTTTCAATATAACAGGTTACCTTATGGTGTTGCGAGTGCTCCCGCAATGTTCCAGAAAATAATGGATCAAGTACTTCAGGGCATGGATGGTGTTATCTGCTATCTTGATGATATTTTGATAACTGGTAAGGATGTAGAAAACCACCTGTCTAACCTAAAAGAGGTATTGAAGAGGCTTGAAAGTTACAACCTCAAGGTAAAACGAGAAAAATGTGAATTCATGCAAGACAGTGTTGCGTAGGACATGTCATTGACGCCACCTGCATTCATCCTATGAAGGAAAAGACAACTGCCATTCAGAAGACTCCAGTCCCAAGAAATGTAACAGAACTTAGGTCATTCTTGGCTCTGTTAAACTACGTACTATGGGAAGTTTATACCAAACTTATCGACTCTGATACAGCCAATGACAGCATTGCTGCACAAAGAGGCAAACTGGGTTTGGCCAGAAAAATGTCAAAATGCTTTTGAAAATGCAAAGGTTTTTCAATCTGACCAAATCTTAGTACATTTTGATGCAGAGCTACCAATTACCTTAGTATGTGATGCATCTCCTTATGGAGTTGGTGCTGTAATAATCAGTCACCACATGAAAGATGGAAGCGAAAAACCGATTGCATTTGCATCAAGAATGCTAACAAAGACGGAACAAAATTACTCACAGATCGAAAAAGAAGCACTTGGTTTAGTGTTTGGTGTTATGAAGTTTCATGACTATGGAAGGAAATTTCTTTTAGTGACGGATCACAAACCATTGCTAAAAATATTGGGACCTAAAACAGGTGTGCCTACTTTAGCTGCTGCTAGATTGCAAAGGTGGGCCCTAATTCTAGCTGCATACAAGTACGAGATTCAGTACAAACGATCTGAGCAACACAATAACGCAGATATCTAAAAAAAAAAAGCTAAGTCTGGTCCTCTGGACATTCAAAAAAACAAAACAAAGCAAAAAAAAAATATTGTAGAAACGTTTAGTCTTTATTTATAAGACTGAGCTGAACACAGCATTTCAGACTGAGGAAGTCTTTCGGACGAAAGACGAAACGTTTCTACAAACATTTTTTTTGCTTTGTTTTGTTTTGTTTTTTTGAATGTCCAAAGTACCAGACTTAGCTTTTTTAGATTTTTTCTACCTGGATTATTGAGCATGCATCAAGGTAGTAACGCAGATACATTATCGAGGTTACCAATGAAACCAAGTGGGGATGTGGTGTCAAACCCTATTTACAAAGTATCTTACCTTGAAGAGTTACCTATCACTGCAAGGGATATAGCCAAAGAAACAGAAAAAGATCCTGTGTTAAAGGTGGTGAAACAGTTGGTGTTGACTGGCTGGCCAAAACATGTACAGGATGAATTGCTGAAGCCATATTTTCAGAGACGTTTTGAGCTGACTGTTGAAGATGATTGTCTACTGTGGGGTTTACGAGTGGTGGTCCCCAAGAAATTAAAGAGATCAGTTGATCAGTTGATTAGGTGTGAGAGTGGATGGTTGTTTGGTGTGAGTGAGACAGGTCCCTCTTGTAAATGAGTCCCCGTGACTCAACGAGGCTAGCCTGTATAAATAAAGGTTGAATGAAAAAAAAAATTCTGAACTACATGAACACCACTGGGGAATAGTAAAAATGAAATCACTAGCCAGAAGTTTATTCTGGTGGCCAGCAGTAGATGAGTGCATTGAACAGGAAGTCAGTGAGTGTACCATCTGTCAAAAGCAGCGTAGTATGCCTTGTACTGCACCAGTGCATAAATGGAAATGGGCTGCTAGCCCTTGGGAGAGAATTCATCTTGATTTTGCAGAGGACCACAAGCAGATGTTTCTGGTAGTCATGGATGCTTATGCTAGATGGCCAGAGATTATTCCGATGAACACTACTACATCAGTGAAAACCATTGAAACATTGAGACATTTGTTTGCTGCTTATGGGTTACCAAAAGAAGTTGTAACTGATAACGGTCCTCAGTTTGTTTCACAAGAGTTTGAGTCATTTCTAAAAAAAAAAATGGAGTGCAGCACATCAAGTCACCAGCATACCATCCTACCAGCAACGGATTAGCAGAGCGCTTAGTACAAAATCTTAAGAAGTCGCTAGCAAAGAATCGAGCTTTAGGTGGTATGACACTGGAGCACTGTGTTGCAAAGTTTCTTTTAGGGTACCGAAACACAACTACTGTACAGGGAAAACTCCTGCTGAATTATTTCTAAAAAGACAGGTTCGAACAAGACTGTCACTGATCAGACCTCAGTTTTCTGAGAGAATGCAAAACCACACAGAACCATCTTTGTCACGTGTCAGAGTTTTCACAGTTGGTCAACCTGTATTGGTTAAAAATTACAGGGGAGGGGAGAAGTGGTTAAATGGAAATGTGCGGGAGGTCCTGGGTCCTGTAACATACAGTGTGGAAGTGAATGGGAAGTGTGTTAAAAGATATGTAAATCAGATTCTGGGTGTAAATGGAAATCCAGCTCACTTGACACAAACAGACACTTGTACTGGACATTTTTGGAATGATGAGGATCTTGATACAACCAAAGGTGTGGATCAACAGATGGAAGAAAAAACTGTTGGGAATCAACCTATGGATGAGCCATCAACTTCAGTCGAAGGAAACACTCGTCCAGTCAGGAACTGGCGACCTCCTGATAGACTGAATTTGAAACTGCAAATGTAACATGAGTTTGTTGTTTGAAAAAAAAAAGAAGTTTTTCTCGATTGGAGAAGTATTGATTTTACAAGGGATGAGCTGTGGTGTTCCAGGCACAGAAAAGAATGAACCTCTACATTAAGGCCCCCTGGTATTTGAAAAACGAATATTTGCGCTAAAAAAAATCTCTGTCCATACATGTTTGGATATTTAAAATGTTCGTCTACATGTGCCGTTTATTTCACACAGAGCGTTGTAAAGAGTATGCCCAACCCATAGGTGGCAGTGTAGTGGCAGTGTAATGCAGTCACAACCCTTCAACTCAGCCACGACTTCCTGTTATTTATTTATTTATTTCCTTTTGTTTGTGTAGACAGACTGCAAGGTTGAACTACTAAAATACCATGTTGGAGTACAAAGTTAATAAAACGCAGGAAAATGTTGACTGGGAATCATGTCAGAGGAGGTATGTTGACTTTTTAGCGCTTTTTTTTCTCCGAGCATGTGACGTCAGCTCCAGCTGGAGCATAAACCTCACGTTCTGAAAGTCCACACGCAGACGCGAACGCGGAGAATTCTCAAATCTCCACTTTGGTCGGAGTTTTGTTATTATTCGTTTATAGTTACATCAAGCGGAGTTCACGTGTGGATGAAAGGCCAAACCGCATGATAAACTGTTCGGTTTTACTGATAAACGGCTACGTGTGTACAGGGCCTAAGATTGTTACACAATGTTGGGATGAATATGTTTTGGTGTGGAGGCTGTTATTTTGGTTGTAATAACATATCGCCCGGTCAGAGGTGTCAAGTAACGAAGTATAAATACTTCGTTACTTTACTTAAGTACAAATTTTAGTTATCTATACTTTAGTAAAGTAATTATTTTTCAGCCTACTTTATACTTCTACTTCTTACATTTTCACGCAATTACTGGTACTTTCTACTCCTTACTTTTTAAAAATAGCCTCGTTACTTTTCTTTCATTTTGCCGTTTTTTTTTGTAGAATATAGATATTCACGCAGGACTTTCCAAAAATTGAACATAAATATCCGCATCAGCAGCCGTCGTCACTCACCAGTGTTGCCAGATTGGGCGGTTCACCGCGATTTTCCTTCTGACTTTTGCGGGTAAAGAGTGCTTTGGGTGGGTGGGACTCTATCTGGCAACACCGGTCACACCGGTGTTTACACGCGTGTCTTTACATCCGGGGCAGCGTCGGGACCCTCCATCAATGTAGAAGCGTCTGCGGGACCGGGACCCTCCATCAGTAGTTGGGGCGTCTTCTATAGCAACTTCATCCGGCGAAGCCATGCTGTCCGTGACGCTGACTTGCTAGGGGCTCTGCTAGCGCTAGCATTAGCGTCTCGCGAGACAACGTTACCTCTCAACGAGAGATATCGCGGGAGTTTAATATCGCGAGATCTCGTACAACGAGATCTCGTTACATGCCTAATATTGAGGTAAGCTGAAAGTTTTTGTTTTTTTTATCAGTTGATTACTGACTTCTAGTGACCTAGTAACATACTAATGTTGTATAATAAATATAAACGTGAAAGACAACAAAACCAGGAGAACCCTTGACCAATTTGTTCTGCACCGGGCAACACCAGAGGCAGATATGGTATGTAAAAAAAAAAAACTGCCATCAGTTATGTCCAGAAGTGGTTTGACTTCTCAGAGGAAAACTGGCTCTTTCACCTTCAGCCCCTCTCTCTGGCATCTGGAAAAATATCCTTTGAGGAAGTGGAGAAGATCACTGAAAGTCTTCACCTGGTTGGCAGGTAAAAATTCAATAATTTCCAGTGTAGTGGTGAACCATGTTTAATTATTGATAGTTATAAACAAAAGTGTACAATTGACACGTACAAATAAATACATAATTGTGAATTTACTTTACACTATGCAAACATACAACCTTGTCCATCTTTAAAAAAACACAGTTCATATAGGTAAATTAATAAATACATTTCAAAATGTAGTTTAAATACAATGCTAAATTATAAATATAAACAATACACGTTTTTCCATTTATTTATCACTACATAACCTAGGCTATGTATCACTAATGAACTTTAACACCTTTTGGCAGGCTGAACATGTCTATGGATGAGCTGTATGAGGAATGTGTGACTGCAAACAGCCTGATAGACCACCTCACCACCTCACCTCAGGAGAAAGAAAGGTGGCAGTCCCAGGGAACAGCAGAGAAGTGGATGCAAGTTCTTCAGGCAGCTGACCTCTCCAACATCCAGCTGTTGTATCCTTTGTCCTCAGCATCCCATCTTCCACTGGGTTTGTGGAAAGGATTTTCTCTTTCATGAAAAGTAAGTGGACTGATGTGCGAAACAAATGTTCTACTGAACTAATTAGAAGTGAGCTCATTGTCAGTCTAAATTATGAAATGTCTTGCTCAGAGTTTTACTCTTTGGCACTGAAAAACAGAGCACTCCTTGCTGCAGCTCGATCTCAGCAGAAAAACAAATGGAAAAAATAGGTTGACTCCATAATGTAACGTTCCACTGTTTAGTTTACAAGTTTTTTATTTTTACTACAAGTGGAAAGCCATGGCCTTTGAGGCACAATGTGTTTATGTTTACAGATTTACTACAAACTTTATTTGCACGTTGCACTAAATGCACTATTACAGAATGTTCGTATTGATTTTTTGTTATTTAATACTGTTTTAAGTTATTAAGCAGGACAGAGGTCTGTTTAAGAAAGATACATAATTCTGTTAAGTTATTAAGCAGGACAGAGGTCTGTTTAAGAAAGATACATAATTCTGTTAAGTTATTAAGCAGGACAGAGGTCTGTTTAAGAAAGATACATAATTCTGTTTTAAGTTATTAAGCAGGACAGAGGTCTGTTTAAGAAAGATACATAATTCTGTTTTAAGTTATTAAGCAGGACAGAGGTCTGTTTAAGAAAGATACATAATTCTGTTTTAAGTTATTAAGCAGGACAGAGGTCTGTTTAAGAAAGATACATAATTTTCAAAAGATATGTTTGTTTCTGGCAATTCTATTTGCACTAAAAATAAATGGTTAATTGTGTAATAATTTGTTTATACATATTTTTATAATTCAAAAACACGTATCCAAATGAATTCAGGTTGATTTCAAAGTGAGGAGGGGCAGGCAGGGTGTTTGTGTGTGTGTGTGTGTGTGTGTGTGTGTGTGTGTGGGGGGGGGTTAAATGGGGTGACCAGCCCTGCCGAGAGGTGTCCCTTATTTATTTATCAAGGAGTTGGCAACCCTATTTTCAATGGGCATATATGCAGTTAAGACAGGTAGCTTAGTGCACCCCTAGTTTTTCAACATTAACAATATAATATAATCTAGTCTAAAAAAATGATTTTTGTGGGGGAGGTGGGGTTGTATACAATAGTATGTGTGGTGCAGCCTAAGCATTTGTCTTTGTTGTTGCTTTTTCTTACGCTACTTTTACTTTTATACTTTTAAGTAGTTTTGAAACCAGTACTTTTTTACTTTTACTTGAGTAAAAAGCTAGAGTTGATACTTCTACTTCTACAGAAGTAATTTTAAATCCCAGTATCTATACAGTACTTCTACTTGAGTAATGAATGTGAATACTTTTGACACCACTGCGCCCGGTGGGTGCGCACTTGCTGGGCTCCAGTGGGGTTGGACCCACAAAAGAAGAGTGTGAGACTTTCACTGACAGTTCGTGAAACTAAATAAATAGTTTGCCATGTGCTTCCTCCAGTTGTCTGCTTGAACATCATTTTTTTTATTATTCTACCTACCGTGTTAATACACAAGATATTAAATTGATAGATATAGACAGTCAGTAGTTGGATCCAGTATTTTTGTTACATTTTTTACTTTCCTATTAAATTCGTTTTTTCTTGAAGTGGTGTCCTTGATTATTAAATTAAACATATTTTACAATGTTAGGTGCAAAACTTATTCGTATTGGAAGTGAAGAAAATTTTTCATTTGCATTTGACCGTTAATAAACCCTAAGAAAAGATTACCATAATCTGCTCGACTGTTCTACATTTTTTGGTTCTATGATCAAGTCAGACAACTTAAAAAATTCAGCTGAAAGCCGCCTGATGCACCTTTGAACTTGCAGAGATTTTAACAGCCCATCTGCAGCAAATAGGCAGGTTTTCAACTGAACTGTAAACTCATGTTGTGTTGGTCTCCATCCATCCATCTTCCGGTTATCCTGAAGTCGGGTCGTGGGGCCAGCAGCCTAACCAGGGAGGCACAGACATCAACATCAACCCAGTGAGGCTCTTCTTGGAGGACCACAAGGAGTTCCCAGATCAACTAACACTTAATAATTAATTGTTTTTACGTTTAAAGCAACAAGCCTTTTATGTTTAAGGGCCCATTTAAACCAAATTATCCATTTGCATTTGACTTTTATTTAACCCTAACAAAAGACTACCATTTACATTTAATGAAATACAAACCTTTTATATTACAGGGCCAATTAAAACCAATTTAATTTCAAATCTGTAGCTTTTAAAAATAGTTCCACTGATTACAGGGAAGTGTGATGTGTTTAGCGATTTTAACAAGAACCTTGTGCATATCTGAAAATAATACAAGTCAGGATGTTTTTAAAACATCTTTATTATAAAAAAATCATAGAATGGAAAACATATGGGTTTAAAGCAAGCTGAAAAGGCAATAAAGTAAGATTATGAATTAGGTTTAAAAGTTAATGCTCAGGAGGTACTCTATTAGAGCATTTCTGACATCTCTTCCTTCAACTTCCTGTTGCACAGCTGCCTGGGGAGGCTGTGTTGCTTCTGCACGAGGTTCATCCAGTGAAGTATCTCTAGCCCCTTTCATAAGACGGTTTAGTCCGGGTTTGATGCGTGTTCAGTCCTCCAACGAGCATTCAGAAGGAAAAAAACGCGCCTTGGCGAGTTAAGTTGACTCGCCTCTGATCCGCCCCTGACCCGTGAGCAGAGGTAGTGTTAAACCCGCATCTGTCGACTTGTGAAAGGTCTCGGGCTGCGCGACTTCAAACTTATTTGAATAATGACGTACTCTCCCACGTACTATCCCGGCGCACACTGTCGCGCTCTATTTAAATGTGTAAACAAGAACATGACATTTGTATTTTGCTCGCGCATCACTCGCTATTCTTCGCCGAATCTTTTTCTTTTTTTATTGATCATCACGGAAATGGCTAATTGGGGTGATGTAGAGACCTGTGTGCTCCTGTCTCTGCGCGCAGAGGAGGAAATTAATAAGGGACTTACCAGTACAGTGAAGGATGGGGCCCTTTTGGAGCGGATTGATGCGAGAGCAAAAAAAAAAAAAGCATTCGGAGTAGCACAACGATATTAGCTAGCGTCGCCATGTTTGTTTACATACACCTCTGCGGTCCCACGTTAAACATGCAGGCATCACGTCCTCTGAGCTGCAGATTTTCACCACGCCTCTTTTCAACACGCGCTGCAAAGCGTTTTGTGAATGCTCCATTGAGGGCGGGCTGTGGCCGGATTCAACTTTGTTTTATGAATGACTCGATGGGTATTAAAACCGGACTGGTATGACCCGATGGGTATTAAAGCCAGACTGGTCTGAGCGGGAACTGCGCGGCTCTGACTTATGAAAGGGGCTACAAAAAACCACAGACTGAGAAAAATGTTAAGTAAAATGATGACGTCCTCCATTTTGGTTGTGTGTGTGTGTCTTTCAGGGTATTCTTCTTCTAGTAGTTTAGCCGTAGCCAGTAAATAGCTTAAGGGACATTACCGCCACCAGGTGGTGAGACGAGGTCTTTCAGGGTGTTCTTCTAATGTTTAGTGGTGGCTAGTAAATAGCTTGAGGGAACACTACCGCCACCATGTAGTAAGACGAGTAGGATTCTTGACCCCGCCCACAGAACGGGTCCAGAAGTGTAATGGAAACACAACCACACGTGAGCTGATCCGAACTGACCCGACCTGCGCCAAGCCAGTGGGAAAGGGTGAGGGCTGAGTTCAAAAACTGGCATTTGCAGAAAGAAGCTTGTAATAATCTTTATTTACATGAGATTAAACTCCTTGTTAATCGTCAGCATCTTCTGATTCATGAGGGCTCTTTGTTAGACCGTTTTCATTTCGTGTTAAACAATTGTGTGTTCCCAGTCAGAAATGACCATTTCACTAAGACGCCTCAAAAAAACTGTTAATGCACGTTATCACTACTTGTTGTGTTGGACTTTTTGAATAGCTCAAGTTCTAGTGCACCTTATAGGTTTTTAGTGGCCTGTGTGCCTCATTGGTCTGATCTTCTATACTTGAAAGCAAGTTCTAAAAAAACAAAAACAATTTTGGGATTATTTTGAGTACTGTATAAGAAATAAGATGGTATACTATTTATTACAGAGTACTTTGAGCAAGTTATCAAGGACATTTGCTTTGAAGTCATTAAACATTTTATACAGTCACATGAAGACCTGGGGCCTCATGTACAAAGACTTGCGTGGACTTCTTACTGAAAAGTGACGTACGGTCAAATCCAGAAAACGGCGTACGCACAAAAAAATCCAGATGTATCAAACCGTGCGTACGCCTGAATCCACGCACATTCCTTTTGTACATCACAATTAACGTGGAACTGAGCGCACGTGAGACACCTCCCCTGACACGCCTTCATTTACATATGTTAAACAGATGCAAATTACTTCCTGCATGTGTGAAGGACATGTTTGTTTGATCCCTGCGCGATCAGAAATGATTTCTAGATTCAGGAAAATAATGAATTTAATATAATATGAGTGAGGAAAAAAATCCTAAGTAAGAATAGTAATAAAATGTGTTTATCACGCAAAGAACGAGTGATTGTGTGTCGGTATTTGTGTGTGCGCGCACCCTGCTTTGGTGCGCAACTGGCTCATCCATCCAGTGAAAATATTAACTTTGCGCACGAGTTTATTACCATAATTACTGTAAACACAGAGGAACTTAGATGTTTGGTAGAACATAGATCTTTGTTTATTTAATAGCTGATATGAAGAAACGAGTCTCTGCGCCTCAGTGGAGAGTTTTCATGACATGACGTGATGTTGGAGTCTCCACAAAGGCTGCGCGCGCCGCAGCCTTTGTGCGCAATCTGTTTGTCTGTGAAGCTTTTACTCTCCTACAAGTTATAAGGTGTACTTTCACGTGTCATTTTGGAGAAATCTACAATAAACGCAGATTATGAAACACCTCCACTGCCGGCGAGGGTGTGCGCGCTCCAAAGCGCGACCATAACTAAGCCTTTATAATCATATAGATGAGACCATTCCATTGGATATGATCCGGTTTTGTGTGGACTGGACAGTCCCGATCGTTCTGCCAGCTCCCTCTGGAAAGCTCCTGCGGAACAGTTTGATCGCTGCTTCTGTATGCACGCGTGGTGCACGGCTCCTGTGTTGCGCCCCAGAGCACAGCAGTGCCAAACTGAAAAAGGATTATTCCTGAAAACGGCTGATAAGCCATATCATAGATCAGAAAATTATATCTGTTTATAAATAAATGCTCTGCGTGTTACACTATTTATTATATCCTCCAATAAGGCTGAATCCGTTCCTGTTAAATGTATTTTTTGCACAACTTTGCGCGTCCTTTATTTAATTGCGTCCATGTGGATGTAATAATTGTTAATCATGTGTGTTTGGTGGGAATATTAATTATTTTCACATCATGAACAGTTTCTCAGAATCACCTGTAAGTGTCGCCAATGGAACCAAAACCACAGAAACGTGCGTACGCCAGCCTTGGAGTTGGCGTGGAGCTGCGCACATTTCCACGTTCAGTTCTGTTTTGATACATACGGAGTTTTGCGTGGAAAATGGCGTACGCAAGGTTTTTGTGCATACGCACTGTTGATACATGAGGCCCCTGTTGTTTTTCCTGTCAAAAGTGCCCATGATTATATTTATTGTGTTCGAAGGAAATTATCTCAAAACTGCACGAGACATTTTCACAATGTTCCAAGATCGATGCCTTCATACATTAACAATCAACTAACATCAACAAGAACATAAAAAATCCTGACTTCTAAATGTGGTGGAGTGTGTTGATTCAAACTTCAATACTGTAGTGTTTTTTTTTTCCCTCATGCACATGTTGGACAATTTGTGCAGGTTGTTGCATGTCTCTTCCCAACATATGTATTGCATTTATGACATGTGATGCTTGTTTTGACATCTGTTGGTGCACACAGACTGCACTTCTTCCTCTTATCACCTCTTTTTTTTTGTAGCCAGTTATCTTGGTTCTTGCTCCTGGATGTGTCAAGCTGGCATTTGGGGAACGTGTTGGCTTTGTTGAATGTGGGGTGCCAGCATGGCTTTTCCCAACTCCTCTAGAAATAGCCTCCTCTTTAAAAATGTCCCTGCTTCCATCCTGGATTCACCTCCATCCACACCACAAACGCTGAAATATCTGAGATTAGAGTCTGACCGATATGGAAATTTTGGCTATCGCCAATACCGATACTGGAAGAGGGGATGCCGATAACCTAATATAATATAATATTGGCTGATTTTTTTTTTTTGCTTTGTCCACCCCCAAGAATCTAAGTAAACAATACTTTTAAACCTGATTTAACACTCGGAGTCTTTAAATAATGTGTGTTCACATTTCTATTCTCCACTATTCACATAAAGTCATAAAGGGTGTCACATAAATATAAATTAACAACAAAAAAATGCCCTTCCCTGTTCATTGTTTATACAGTCAGTCACATATTGTGAAGGCCCTATTAGAGTCAGAGAGTCAGAGAATCTTTATTGTCATTTGCACCGTGGTACATGTGATGAAACGAGATTATGTACACAGGGTCCCAGTTACATCAAACAACAAAATGTAAGAGAAAAACAGTAATAACATCTAGGATATAACTAAGAAAAACATAAACTAGAAATACACTAAGCACTAATGTAATAGAAAAACATCATTACAAACAGCAGCACGAACATGAGTCTGTATGAGCAGATGGGCACGAATGAACACAGCAACAAGAAACAGATCAGCAACAACATGAAACAGATCAGCAGCAACATGATGTGATATTTTTGCAGTGATTACAGGAAACCCGCGAGTTACGAACGAGTTACGGACCTAAGGACCGTTTGCAGCTCGATTCTGCCGTAGCTCGGGGGTGAAAATAACGTCTTGTTCGTAGGTCCTGGTTTCGTTCGTACGTCGCGGAAATAACGCTAACGGAGCCCCGCACACACATTTATCGGCATGAGACTGAACAAGCGGACATACTGGGCCATAAACATGCACAGAACTTTATTTACAAACACTTATCTAACACATTACACCACACATTCATCCATAAACACACACAGTAACTGTACAGCATGTACAGTAGTGTGCAGTAATGTTAAACATTGCTATTCAGCATAGCACATTCAATACTGTAAAATTATTACAGAATAAAATAATTAAGTCAAAGTCAACTTTATTGTCAGAACTGCAATATGTACAGGACATACACAGGATTGAAATTGTGTTTCTCTCAGTCCCTCGGTGCAACAGTAACCATTTAAACACTAAAACACTAAAACATTTAATAAACATAAGCATAAAATAGTAAAAGTGTAACACTGTCCTGAGTTTTTGCATAGTAGTATAAAAGTATGAAAATTTACACCAACACTAAAACACTAAACATTTAATGAACATAAGCATAAAATGAAATAATAAAAGTGTAATACTGTCCTGAGTTTTTGCATAGTAGTATAAAAAGTATAAAAAGTATATCTATAAAATAAACTGAAGGTTCTAGCATTGACATTTGCAAAGAGTGGCAATTAATGGTGGATTAATTAATACAGAATAAATAAAAATATAATTTCTTACTTTGAGATGGTCAAAGCCGACATCTTAGGTTGCCATGCGTTGATGTTGTCGGGCCGAGCAGCGAACCACGGCAGCTGCTCGAGGCCTGTGTTAGCTTCTGCTAGCTGCGTGTTAGCCAGGCCATGAGCTGGTGTTCGCGCGGCGGTGCGGCGCATGACTGAGCGATCGGCGATCGATCCGCGGCTGCTGCTCCAGGCTGAGACGTCCACAGAGTTCACAGAGCAATTCCAGCCAGTAATTTATCCATATGAGGCAATCCTGGAACAAACACAGTCCTCACAACCAGCTGCCGGGACCACACAGACCTACCTAAAATGGCTGCCGGGGCATTTCCTGGAACGGCCGGAAGTTGCGCAATTATTATAAAAACTTATCATTTTTATTTAAAATATTATTTATAAAGCCTTTAAAACAACCACAGCTGAAACAAAGTGCTGTACAGATGAAATTAATAACATTTAAACACACACAAAAAAAACGATTTATTTATTTATTTAATATTATTATTAAATTATTAAATATGATACGTTCGTAGGTCCGGGTAGGTCGCGGGCGCCGTAGTTCCGGGGTTCCCTGTATTCTGATTATTTATTCATGATTCTAACAACCTCAGGGTAGAAGCTGTTCCTCAGTCTAGTGGTTCTACACTTGATGCTCCTCAACCTCCGTCCTGAGGGGAGTGGGGCAAAGAGTGTGTGTGCTGGGTGAGTGGGGTTTTTTATGATGCAGGTGGCCCTCTTCCTGCATCTGGAGGTGTAGATGTCTGTGATAGTGGGTGACTGACTCCAACAAATTAACTAGTTTTCAGAGATAAAACTTTTAAATTGGTCAAATTTGACATTGTTCGCTCTCCTTCACCGTTCTGTCTCATCTCCTAACTCTCTACATGGTTTCCACAGAATTCTGCAACTCCCTGATGTCATATTTCAATGAAAAGATTCTTTCAATTCATAAACACCTTGGACCAAATACTGCCCCCAGCATCTATGTTGAACTCCCCCCTCCCTCCCTCCCTCCCTTTCTCTGTCTTCTCCCTCCCCTCTGCTGATGACATTGCTGACATTATCAGCAAGTCTAAGTCCTCATCCTGTCAACTTGATCCATTTCCCACAGTTCTTGTTAAATCCTGTCTCCCGTCTCTGCTCCCTATCATCACTAACATCATCCACTCCTCCCTAACCTCTGACATTGTTCCCACAGCCTTCAAATCTGCTGCCATCACCCCCATCATCAATCAAGAAACCAGGTCTTGACTTTACCCTCTTCAGTAATCTTCGTCCCATCTCCAATCTGCCCTTAATTTCCAAGGTTCTTGAAAAAACTGTTTCTAGTCAACTTCACTCTCACCTTTCCAAAATAACATTTATGAAGAGTTTCAATCTGGTTTTCGCCCCCAACATAGCACCGAAACAGCTCTAATAAAAATTACTAACAACCTTCTTCTTGTTACTGACTCTGGTCTTCTGTCCATCTTCATTCTACTTGATCTAAGTTCTGCCTTCGACACCATCTGTCATTCTATCCTCCTCAACAGACTAACCTCCATTGGCATCTCAGGTACCCCGTTAGACTGGTTCAACTCTTATCTCTCCGACCGCACTCAATTCATTCAGATTAAATCCTTCCGTTCCCAGTCTTCCCCCATCTCCACGGGTGTCCCCCAAGGCTCTGTCCTCGGACCCCTCCTCTTCATCATTTACCTCCTTCCTCTAGGTCACATCTTCCGCAAATATGGCATCCATTTCCACTGCTATGCTGATGACACACAGCTCTACTTGTCTACAAAACCAAACTCCACCCACCCACCCGCCATCCTCACCGACTGTCTCATTGAGCTAAATCATTGGTTTTCTAACAATTTCCGTCAACTAAACAGTAACAAAACAGAAATCATTCTTGTTGGTACCAAAAACTCTGTTTCAAAATCTGAACATCTTCTCGTCCCCCTTAACAACTCTTTGCTATCCCACTCTCCTCAGGTCAAGAGTCGTCCTCGACACCACTCTCTCCTTCACCTCACACATCAACAATGTTACTCGGTCTGCCTATTTCCACCTCCGAAATATTAACCGTCTCCTTCCTTCTCTCACACCCCGCTCCACAGCCATCCTTGTGCACAGTCTTGTGACTTCCCAGCTTGATTACTGCAACTCTTTTCTCTACAGCCGCCCTAACAAATTGCTCCACAAGCTACAGATGGTCCAGAACTCCACCTCCCTTTCTCTGTTCAAGACTGCCCTGAAAACCCATCTCTTCAGACTAGCTTATCACTAACTTTACTAAATGTATTTTTATTATCTTGTATTTTATATCCTTTATGTATTTTATATTTCACTTTGTCGCTGATAATATTTGATCTGTATTACACTGTATTGGTTTGTTAAGTGTCCTTGGGTGTCCTGAAAGGCGCTTTTAAATAAAATGATTATTATTATATTATTATTATATAGAACTCAGCTGCCCGTGTCAAACCTCTTCCTATAACCACATCACTCCTGTCCTGCAGCAGCTCCACTGGCTCCCGGTTAAATCACGCATCATCTTCAAAATTCTACTCCTCACGTTCAAATCTATCCACAACCTTGCCCCTCCTTATCTATCTGACCTCCTACAAATCTCCATCCCATCACGCTCTCTCAGATCCTCCTCTTCGCTACATCTCCATGTACCCTCTGCCCGCCTCTCCACCATGGGGAGCAGGGCCTTCACCTGCTCTGCCCCTCACCTCTGGAACGCTCTACCGCCAGACCTTCGAAACACCACCTCCCTTTCTCTGTTCAAGACTGCTCTGAAAACACATCTCTTTAGACTCGCTTATCATTAACTTTACTAAATTTATTTTATATTCTTTTGTATTTTATATTCTTTATTTATTTTATATTTCAATTTATTCCTGTTGATGTTTGCACTGTGCTTGTTGTTTGTTTTTACACAATCTCTGTGATATGTTTCTTGCTGTGAAGTGCCCTTGGGTGTCCTGAAAGGCGCTTTTAAATAAAATGATTAATATTATATTATTATATTATAAATTTGACCAGAACCCAACATAAGGGCTGGGATGAATCCAGAACAGCAGGCGTCACAGACATACAGAATCATATATGCCCTGACTGACGCTGTGTATCGTCAGTCTGCTTCTTGCTGTTTCCACGGTTACCAGTGCGTAATTGTGGAGGAGGGAAAAAGATAAGATGTTGGTTTGCCATCTGAAAAGTGCTCATGTTGCAGTAAATCACATATTCATCAGTTAAAATGCCAGTACTGACCTGAACATTGTAAACTAATCAGGTTAAATAATTTTTAAATTTTTTAAAAATAAATGTTCTTATGTTTCAGCCACTGACGCATATAAAACAGGCATCAACCCGGACACTAATTAAGGTCTTGGTGACGAGGCGGAAACACAGTCTTAATTAGTACTTCCATTTTAACTAGCAGTTCTGCTGGGGTCCATGCTGTGTGGACTCTGACTCACCAGCTGCTGCTGGTCCAGAGAACCACAAACACAGTCCGTACGCTCACAGCAGAAGGGTTTCAGGTAAAGCCAAACATTGTTATTACTGGGTCTTGTAGGCACAACACCTGTGGGACAAAGACCCAACAGACCCAACAAACTTCCCTGCTCCAAGCTGTCTGACAAAACAACACACCGAGCAACACATAAAATCTGAAGGTTGTCTGGCCGATGCCTGGCTCACTATCTGACAGTTTCCTAAACAGGCAGCACGGCAGCGTCTTCACGTTCGCCCACTAAATATGTTGTTGTTCACACCTATTTGCTTCGTCTGATGTTTCTCTCTGCACCAGAGCAGGACAATGATGTTGCTGGTAAATGAACAGCAGCTAGTACTCTGATGCATGCTCAATAATCCAGGTAGAAAAATCTAAAAAAGCTAAGTCTGGTCCTCTGGACATTCAAAAAATAAAACAAAACAAAGCAAAAAAAAATGTAGAAACGTTTCGTCTTTCGTCCGAAAGACTTCCTCAGTCTGAGTTGCTGTATTCAGCTCAGTCTTATAAATAGCACCCTCTCACAGTGTTGCACAACCAGTTGGCTGATGACAGCCTGAAACCAGTTGCTCACATGATCAAGGAGGGCCATCAGCCTAACAATGGATCATTAGCACCCTGATGGTTGTTTGCTATTCACAGAGGGCTGAGTGATACTAGCAATCACAGCATTGTAAGAGGGAGACAGTTGAACCCGGAGGCCTCCACCCCGGTTTAATGATGGACGGTTTCTTTTCACAAAGATGGCCTCCTTTACTCCTCTCTCAAACCATCGTTCCTCTCTATCAAGGATGTGAACATCTTCATCCTTGAAAGAGTGACCGCTGGCCTGGAGATGAGTGTAGACTGCAGAGTCCTGACCTGATGCTGTTGATCTTCTGTGCTGGGCCATCCTTTTGGCCAGTGGCTGTTTAGTTTCCCCAAT
>JBBPBX010022898.1:0-41010 GCA_038048925.1 Garcialebias charrua | reverse complement strand
CATCTTACCTTTTTTCAACGCTGTTGTCTTGAAACTGGTATGTGATTCTGAAAAAAAAAAAAAAAAAGAGATGGGGGATTAATATGCTGCATTGAAAAAAGCTGAAACAATGAATAATTGTAGATTTGGATCAAAATCAAGCAATTATACTATAATATTGTTATTGTTCATTATGAAATACTAGCCTAACTAAATGTCTAATTATAACTATACCAGGACCAATACAGTCTGAGACTTTACAAAATGCACAACCAAACTTTAATAAATAATAATTTTATTCATAAAGCGCTTTCAAACAAAGTGCTGAACAGTTACAAAAAGATAAGAATCAATATAAAAAGGTTGTAAGAACAAATAAAACATTGAAAAAGGATTATATATTACAAATTTTCCTGTTTTGGCATGAGTCACCCAATATGCACGGTTTAGATTGGCTGACTCGCACCACGTGATTCAGTAACAGCACGCGATTGGTCTGTTTTTGGCGGAATGCCGGTTTGGCCCGGTTAGAAAACCATAAAAACATTTGTGAACTTTCGAAACACATCAACATATTAAATATGTACGGTTTCAGTGACTTTTCTGGGCTATAACCAGTAGGCCAAACCGGTGTTCCGTCGAAACGAACAGACTAATCGCGTCCGTTACTGAATGACGTTGTGCGAACCCCGCCCCCGCCCCAACATGTACGCTTTTGATTGGTTAACTCGCACGACGTCAGTCAGTATCAGCGATCGATTGGCCCGTTTGAATTTGCCCGGGTAGACAAAAGATATTTTTGAAAAGTTTCTAAACACAGCGAAATGTTAACGAATAGGTCTGACAACAATACACCGAAACTGTACGGTTCAGTTTCTATTTGTAAACGGAGCTAAATAAGTACACGCCAATATTCATGCATTTTTGTTAGTTGACATATTAAACTGCGACATACGTACAAAACAATGTAGGTATTTTTAAATAAACATAGATAAGATTAAATTAATATCACCAACCTTACTGCAGAGGTGCTCAGAGTAGCATTAAATTCCAGGGTTCAGTCAGACCACACGTTGCAAACAATCCAGCAGCAGCATGATGAAATCCGGAAGAAGTTGTGAGGTAGGGAGATACCACAGTAAAAAAAAAAAAAAGAAGGGGGTGGACCGCTCCACTTTCTTATAGTATAGTACCTTGTTTTCGTGACTACACGTTATGCAAAAACAGTAAGTAATAATATTTACTGACAAGTAAGGTAATGTACTGAGAAAAATTACAACCAATTGTCCTCAACATTTAAGCTTATTTAAAATGTGATAACCCCCGCAAAATGCTCTCACCCAGAGCTGGGAGTGGAGGGGAGGGGGGGAAGAGAGGAGGAGGGGTGTTGAGGAGCATACTGTAATGTCTATGGTGAGGAGGACAGAGTAATGTACTGTACCTTCATTCAACATTGATTAGACGCAATTTTTTCATTTACATATTAAAGATTTTGCATAGGACATTCTTCCAGTGGTTCACATTAGGTTTACATAAAAAAAAAGACATTTATGAACATAGTGTTTAGCTAATTTCATTCATTCATTCATTCAACCTTTATTTAGTCAGGTAAATATTTTGAACCTCATGGGCTCATTTACGAAAGCGACCTGCTAAAACTAAAGAACAATGAACAGCAATGGTAGAATTTCCTTAAACAATAAACAAACAAACAATAAACAATAGAAAACAAAAGAGAGAAAAAAAAGAATTTTTTTTTAACAAAGTATCAAAAAACTAGCAAAACATTATAAGGTAGACGTATAAAATCAAAGACAGGAACTACCCTGTAATCAAAGAAAATATGTTCCAGGTTCTCACTCTCTGTCTCACAAAAACAACTTGCTCTCAATGGAGCCTAGAGGGACTTCAATGAAGCTGTTATTATGGTTTGATTTCCCCACCCCCCAAAGAATGTCATTCAAGTATGCCTCCTTTGTATAGCCCACCCATCACCTATCACCAGCATTTAGCATTACCTGGGATGCATGTACTGTACATAACAAAAGTCAGAGTCAGAGAGCCTTTATTGTCATTCACACCACATGTAGTACATGTGATGAAACGAGATTATGTACACTGCATCCCAGTTACATCCAACAATAAAATGTAAAATAAACATTACTAAGATCTAAGATGTGAACTAAGAAAAACGCCAACTAAAAATACACTAAGCACTAATATATAGAATAAAATTACAGGTAGTCCCCGACTTACGAGCGAGTTCCGTTACAACGAGGTGCTCGTAAGATGAAATTTCGTAAGTTGAAACACGAAGCACATGTTCTCGTAAGTCCGGAATTTCGCTCGTAAGTTGGAACGGTTTTGCTAGCGCGACTACAAACACTCGTTTTTCATCGAAAAACTGCTTACTAGTGCATAAAAATGATCGGAAACGTGTGTCCACATGTTTAGCTAACGAACTGTGGTGAAAAAACACAGAAAAACTCGGTATTTTTTGCGTTTTTTCCAAAAATTTGCCAGCTCGTAAGTCTGGAACCTCGTAAGTAAGAGCGCTCGTAAGTCGGGGAATACCTACTCCAACGAGCAGCACGAACATGAGTTTGCATGAGCAGATGAACACAAAACAGATCAGCAACATGAAACAGATCAACAGCAACATGAACAGATCAGCAACATGAAACAGATCAGCAGCAAAATGAACAGATTAGCAGCAACATGAAACAGATCAGCAGCAAAATGAACAGATTAGCAGCAACATGAAACAGATCAGCAGCAACATGAACAGATTAGCAGCAACATGAAACAGATCAGCAGCAACATGAACAGATTAGCAGCAACATGTAACAGATCAGCAGCAACATGAACAGATTAGCAGCAACATGTAACAGATCAGCAGCAACATGAAACAGATCAGCAGCAACATGAACAGATCAGCAGCAACATGAACAGATCAGCAGCAACATGAAACAGATCAGCAGCAATATGATGTGATATTTCACAGTGACCATTCTGGTTAGATATTCATGAGTCTAACAGCCTCAGGGTAGAAGCTGTTCATCAGTCTAGTGGTTCTACACTTAATGCTCCTCAACATCCTTCCTGAGGGGAGTGGGGCAAAAAGTGTGTGTGCTGGGTGAGTGTGGTCCTTCATGATGCAGGTGGCTCTCTTCCTGCATCTGGAGGTGTAAATGCCTGTGATGGTGAGGAGACTGACTCCATCTTCTGTGCAGCCTTCACCACTCTCTGCAGAGCTTTTCTTTCTGCAGCTGTGCAGCCTCTATGCCACACATTGATGCTGGAGCACAGGATGCTCTCCACTGCACACCTGTAGAAGGAGGTGAGGACTGAGCTTCTCAGACCAGCTCGTCTCAGCCGCCTGAGGAAGTAGAGTCTCTGATGAACTTTCTTGATCAGGCTTTGCACCAGCTCTCCAGGTGTTCCACCTCCTGCTTAGCTGGACTCATCATAGTTTGTGATGCATCCCACCACAGCTGTATCAGCTGCAAACTTTATGACAACCTGGATGGGTATCTGCACAATCATATGTGAGCAGAGTGAACAGGAGAGGGCTCAACACACATCCTTGAGGAGAGCCAGTGCTGAGGGTTATGGTGGAAGAGGAGAAGTTGTGGATCATCACTGACTGAAGTCTGCTAGTTAAGAAGTCAAGGAACCAGTTGCAAATGGAGGGGCTTAGTCCTAGTGTGAGTAATTTGTCCATCAGGGTTTGGGGGATCATGATTTTGAAGGCAGATGTGAAGTCCACAAAGAGCATATGGGTGTATGAGTCCTTCTGTTCCAGGTGGGTGAGAGCAGTGTGGACCACAGAGGAGATGGCATCCTCTGTTGATTGGTTCTCACAGTATGCATACTGGTGAGGGTCCTTGTTGATGATGGTTGTTTTGATGCGGGTCATGACCAGTTTTTCGAAGCATTTAGCGACTATCGGGTGAGGGCCACTGGCCAACAGTCATTTAGAGCAGTCACTGTAGAGCTTTTTTGGACTGGGATGATGGTGGTGTGGTCTTCAGGCAGACAGGATCTGTACAGGGCAAGTGAGGTGTTAAACATATTGGCCAGCACCTTGCAGAGCTGATCGGAACTTTCAACACTTTCCCAACACTTTTTTTTTGGATTATGGTATTTTGACCAATTGGGGTTAGGATTTCCAACTAAACGCAGTGATAGGACCACCAAACTCACAGATCCTGTTCTCCACGACAATCCTGACCGCAATCTGTGAGATTTGTGTCTGTCCTACTTTTACCTATGAATTATGGGTATTTGTATTTGGACAAATTGGGGTTAGGATTTCCACCTAAACGCAGTGATAGGACCACCAAACTCACAGATCTTGTTCTCCATAACTCCCTGACCGCAATTTATGAGATTCCTGTCCGTCCTATGTTCTCCCTATGAATTATGGGTATTTGTATTTTAACAAATTGGGGTTAGGATTTCCAACTAAACGCAGTGATAGGACCACCAAACTCACAGATCTTGTTCTCCATAACCCCCTACACATTCACATGTACACATACACACACACACACATACACACACACACAATATGCAAGTGTACAGTTAAATATACATATCTAGACAATATCCTATACTAGGATTTTTCATGTATGGGTATCTGGAAAATATCCAATACTAGGATTTATTATGTATGGGTATCCAGAAGATATCCAATACTAGGATCTATCACAGATGTGTATCCGGAAAATATCTAATGCTAGGATTTATTATGTATGGGTATCCAAAAAATATCCAATATAAGGATCTGTCAGATGTGTATCCAGAAAATATCCAATACTGGGATCTATCACAGATATGTATCCGGAAAATATCCAATGATAGGATTTATTATGTATAGGTATCCAGAAAATATCCAATATGAGGATCTGTCAGATGTGTATCTGGAAAATATCCAATACTAGGATTTATTATGTATGGGTATCCAGAAAATATCTAATACTAGGATCTATCACAGATGTGTATCCGGAAAATATCCAATACTAGGATTTACTAGTATGGATATCCGGAAAATATCCAATATGTGGATCTGTCAGATGTGTATCCGGAAAATATCTAATACTAGGATTTATTATGTATGGGTATCCGGAAAATATCCAATACTAGGATCTGTCACAGATGTATATCCGGCAAATATCCAATGATAGGATTTATTATGTATGGGTATCCGAAAGATATCCAATATGAGGATCTGTCAGATGTGTATCCGGAAAATATCTAATACTAGGATTTATTATGTATGGGTACCCGGAAAATATCTAATACTAGGATCTGTCACAGATGTGTATCCGGCAAATATCCAATGCTAGGATTTATTATGTATGGATATCTGGAAAATATCCAATATGTGGATCTGTCAGATGTGTATTCGGAAAATATCTAATACTAGGATTTATTATCTATGGGTATCCAGAAAATATCCAATACTAAGATCTGTCACAGATGTGTGTCCGGCAAATATCCAATGGTAGGATTTTTTGTGTATGGGTATCTGGAAAATATCCAATACTAGGATCTATCACAGATGTGTATCCAAAGACTATCCAATACTAGGATCTGTCACAGATTTGTATCCGGAAATATCCAATGCTAGGATTTATTATGTATGGGTATCCAGAAAATATCCAATACTAGGATCTATCACAGATATGTATCTGGAAAATATGCAGTAGTAGGATCTTTCTCATATGGGTATCCAGAAAATATCCAATACTAGGATCTCTCAAGTATGGGTATGCATAAAATATTCTATACTAGGATCTATCGCAGATGTGTATACCGAAAATATCCTATACTAGGATTTATCATGTATGAGGATACAGAAAAAATCCAGTGCTAGGATCTATCACAGATGGGTATGCATGGGATATCCTGTACTAAGATCTGTTAAAGATGAGATCTCCCCGTATAGCACCGGAAACATATTGGATATGTGGCAGATACGGACACTTGCATACTGTTGTATTTCCCCGGATATTAGGCCTTTTCGTCCAGTGTAGGTTTTCCACGTGGAGCTTAAAAGAGAGATGCAAATCGACCAGGATACCCGAATATATTTTGTACGTTATCGTTCATGGGATTGTTTTGTATTGTATTTTTTTGTGTATGTATATACATGTTTATTGCGTGCTACTGTATTAAAAAAAATTTTTTTTTTTAAAGTAGAAATGTTTCGTCTTTCGGCCGAAAGACTTTCGAAACATTTCTACCTTTTTGTTTGTTTGTTTTGTTTTTTGAATGTCCAGAGGACCAGACTTAACTTTTTTAGATTATTCTAATCTTGTTACTTGTTTTTTATGACGCGTGCTGCTGCCTGGTATAGGTCCCCCTTGTGAATGAAGTCTTGATCTCAATGGGTTTTTATCTGGTTAAGTAAAGGTTTAATAATAGTCCCATTGAGCCACGAGGACTCATTTACAAGAGAGATCACCTGGATTTTAACAAAGAGTGATGACAACACTGTACAACATACTGTTTTTCAATTGTAAAACAAACAAACAAAAAAATTAAATTTGTATGAATCATTAGTAAATTCTATTGTTGTCTTTGTCATCACTGTCTCATTATGTTGTGCTGCCTGCTCTGTTTCACGGATGATGTGTGTTACGGTCGACATCTTTGGAGGTTGAAGCTCCGTGAATCAGCCTCTCTGCACCTCTCAGCACCTTCACTGTGTCTTTACAGCAGCTCCAGTAAAATAAAAATAGTTAACAGAAAGCAGCAACTTTAATATAAATAATTTAATAAAAAATAATAATTACACATCCTGGTGAAGTATGAAGTAAAAGATATGCAGGATGTACTCAGAAATATTGTAGTATATGCACATATATTTGTGTGTGTTTATTGAAAATTGAAAACCAAAGCAGTCGAATTTATTGAACAAAAATGACGTCATCACGTGGATTTTGCTTATTTAAAGCGCACTTCCTGTCTGTGAGCAGTAGATGTCAGAGCAACACAGAAAAACTCCATCCTGCCTAAACCCACATGCACTTTATTCATCTACTCATTGTAAAATAATCAGGTTGCCAGTTCACAAACTTTAAAGCACAATTATTGTAATTTATTTTATTTATTTTTATTAAATTTGTTCATACAACACAAAAAACAATCTCATATTTGGGACTGTACAGTATAAAAGTAAAATGAAGGGAGGCAGAAAGAAGAATAAACTTTGTTTTTTTTCTGCCCCCTATTAAAAAGATAATTCAAACAAGACAAAAAGAAAAAAAAGAAAAAAAAACAATCTAACAAGTTACAGATTGAAGAAAAGAAAACAACTCATATAGTTCCAAGAAAGAGAATTTCAAAGAAGACATCTATTACACGATATTGTTATCATTTATATTTATGCAAGAAATTTGTTTTGATCATATTTTTAAAGATGGTCATTGATTTAGCAGTTTTAATATCAGTTTCCAGATTATTCCAAAGATCAATTCCTTTGATTGAGGTTGACCGACCCCTCAAACTACAGTAGTTCTATATCTTGGTTTCACAAAAATCTCTGTTCCTTTAAGATTATAACAACTTTTATGTTTGACAAAAAACATTTGTATATTCACTGGTAGTTCATTTTTATGAGCTACATAATCGACAGGATATTGTAATCCACCCCAAGTCATGGAACTTCAACAATTTCAATTGATGAAATAATGTGCTTGATGGGTGACAATAGTGCGTTCTGGTAATTATTCTTACCGCTCTCTTCTGTAGTACAAAAACAGGTTCCGTAAATGATTTACAAGCTTTACCCCAAACATCAATACAGATTATGTGTGGGACAATAATTGTATTGTATAACAAGTACAGTACAGAGCTTTATGATTTAACAGATTCCTTACTCCAGTGTTTTTCAACCACTGTGCCTAGTGTGCCGCGAGTGATCGTCAGGTGTGCCTTGGAAATGATCAAAAAAGCCCCCCCCCCCCTTTCTACAACCTCTTTAAATTTAAGACCACATTGTTGTGGTACTGTTCGGGTGTATTTTTGAAGACATGTTAAGTGCAATTTGAAATAAGAAATATAAAATATGATAAAAATACATTTTTGTGTTTATTTCATTCCTATTCAAGACACTTTGATAAGAATGACTATATATTTAATATAGGCGGATACAGTGTACTGTATCTTATGTTTACAATTTTGGTTGGTGGTGTGCCTCAGGATTTTTTTCAATGTAAACACTGTGCCTTGGCTCAAAAAAGGTTGAAAAACACTGCCTTACTCTATAATACAGCAATTGCTTTGGCTATTTTTGTCCTGACAGAATTTACATGAGGTTTCCACATCAGTTTATCGTCAATAATAACACCCAAAAACTTCATTTCACTCACAAGACAAATCTCAACACCATCAATCATGAGTGGAAAATTTACAGTTTCTCTTTTTCCTCTGAATATCATGTACTTTGTTTTATCTAAGTTCAATTTTTGGGTTCCTCCTGCAGCTTTGAAAATATCAAAACCAGCTTCTGGATCAGTAACAGTGAGCTCCCCTGACTTCTGGAAGGAGGATCTCTGTCTTTTTCCACCCAGAGTGTTGGACTGATGGTTTCCTCTCAGAGGTCAGAGGTCACACACCCAAAGTCTCATTGACTTCCACTGTATCTGAGCTCGCATGCTTCCAAACAGGAAGTGAGGTCTCTTTGTAACTTGTCATATCTCCTCTATAAAACCTTGTGGAACCATCAAACAGAACCTGTGGTACCATCAGAAACTTCTGCTGCTCACAGGTCAGGAAGACACGCTTTGATCCGACTCGTAGTTGTCACGCAGAGGCTGTTTGTCTGAGGTTTACTTTTTATTCTTTGTTTCTGTCCTTTTAAGAGGGCCGTCAGGGAGTGACAGACATGTGGCTACCATGGTGACCCCCCAGTGAGTCACTGGCAGCAATTTCAGCGTTTTTTTCAATCTTGGTTCTCGTTACTCTCCTGCAGTTTATACGTCAAAACGTCGGCCATCTTGTCGGATTAGATCATTATAAAATGTTTTTCTTTTGGCTGCTCCCTTCTCAAGCGGTTGAAGTGAACTCTCTTTAAAGATTTGTTGGTTGTTGTACACCAACCGCAGAGCTACTACAGTACATAGATTATTACAAAATAAAAGTCTCGCTTGAAACCCACTTCTATTCTCTTGCCTTTAACACGGTGGGATTTGCTCTGATCCTCTCTGTACTATACATTGTTGGTCATTTTAGTTAGTTTCTGTTGCTATTTATATCTATATTTTTATTTTATGTTTTCCTGTACACTGGGCTTTTTGTTTCTATTGTACAGCACTTTGGTTTGCCTTGTTGCTGTTTTAAGTGCCCTATAAATAAATTGGTATGGGATGGTATGATGTCAAGGGGCGCTCCAAACTTTTTTACCATCCTGAGCAAAAGTCTTCAACCAAACTGGATTTAATAGGATAAAAATGTCATTTATTTATCCTGATGCACATTGAATAATCCAGGTAGATACAGTACAGTAAATATAAGAAGGTTGAGTCAGGTCCTCTGGATGGACCCAGAGGACCTGACTCAACCTTGTTAGGTGGTTTATTTATACAGTGTTATATTTTTTCTTTTAGATTTATGGGAATCCTGAGTCATTTTTATTAATAGTATTTTTCATTTTGTTTCCAATTGTTGTTATTTTATGTAAAATGTTTGCAGCTGTTAGAATTTTTATAGAGTTTTATTTAATTTGTTTTTCATTAAAACCTTAATGTAAAAAAAAAAAACACAAGTGCATCAGGAAACCTGGCCCAGAAATAAAAAGTTGGGACACCTCCCTGGAGCCGGGTCTAAGCTCTTCGACCTGGTGGTCCTCGGCAGGGTCAAGCCTAAAGAAATAAAAGGGGGCAACAGCCTCCTGGGACCGCCATCTGCGGGAAGGTCCATCATGGTTAGGTGTGCAGGCCAGACGGCAGGCGAGGGAGGGTCTCTGGCCACGCCAGTTCCTGGTGACCAAGACTAGCTAGGGATGAGGGGGGCGGAGCTTGTGTTTCTGGTTGAGCAGTATAAAATATATAGGCTCATCTCTACGCACAGATTGGTCTCTGGCACAACTCCTGGAGAAAGGCTGAACTCTCTACTACTTTGAAGTTTACCCATAGGGAGAGAGGCGTCAGGTGGATGTGGAGATATTCAAAAGCCCCCGTCTGAATGTCTCGGTGTTGGAGTTTTCCCCAGTGAACGAGATGGTTGCGTCTCTGTGGCTTGGGGCTGCAGGAGGGAAGGTTCTGACTGTTGTTTGTGCGCACGTACCAAGCATCAGTTCGGATTACTCGGCCTTAGAGTCTCAGGATGGTGTCCTGCAAGGTGTAGCTGGGGATTCCTTCATTCTACTGGATGACTTGACAGTCATCTGGACGGGGGTGATTGGGAGGAACAGCCTTCCTGATCTGAACTCGAAAGGTGTTCGCTTCTTGGACTACTGTGCTAGGCATGGTTTGTCCATGATGAACACCATATTTGAGCATTAGTACCAGGACACCTTTGCCCAAAGATCAATCAATTTTGTAATCATGTCATCTGACCTGTGGCACTATGTCTTGGACATTTGGGAGAAAACAGTGGAAGAGCTGTCAACTGATCACCAGCTGGTGGTGAGTTGTATCAAGTGGCAGGGAAGGCTGTCGGGCAGACTTGGTAAACCCAAGCATTTGGTGAAGGTGCTTTCAGCTCACACCTCTGGAATAGTTTTTCACATGTACCAGGGGAAGTCAGGAACATGAACTCCGAATGGGCCATGTTCAGGTCCTCTATTGCAGATGTGGCTTCCAAAAGATGTAGCCTGAAGGTCATTGGTGCCTGTCAGAGCAGCAACCAAGGGACCTGCTGGTGGACACCAGTGGTGATGGGGGGCGATCAAATTGAAGAAGGAGTCAGGTTAGCTGGGAGACTTTGCCTCAGGTGGAGGAGTTCAAGAATCTTCTAGACACGGTGAGTAATAAAGACTTAGCTTTGGTCAGTCGTGGTGAAGAAAGAGCTAAGTTGAAAGGTAAAGCTCTCGATTTACTGGTATTTCTATACGTACTGAACCCCATATGAGGTTTGGATCAGGTCTGAAAGAATGCGATCTCAAATACAAGCAGCTGAAATGGACTTATTTTGTTGGGTGGCCAGATTCAACCTTATATATAGGGTAAGGAGCTCCATCATCCAGAGGGAGCTCAGAGTAGAGTCACTGCTCTTCTGCATCAAAAGAAGTCAGTTGAGGTGGTTCAGGCATCTGATTGAGATGCCTCCTGGACACTTCCCTTTAGAGGTTTTCCTGGCATGTCCCACTGGTAGAAGGCCCCGGGGAAGATCCAGAAGTTGTGTGTGTCTTCTCTGTCCCGAGAACACCTCAGGGTGGGGAGAGCAACGCCCGAGTTTTCTCCTGGGCCTGTTGCCTACACGGACCCAAAGATGGAGTTTTTGTTTCTTGTTTTGGTGGCGTCAAATAAAATGTTGTTAGAAACAAAACAATAATAGATAAATACGATATTTGGAACAAAGGAAAGTTTATTTTTATGTATGTATATTTTATATAATGAAAATAATTGTGTGCAAACAAATTACACAAAGAGAAATATCGTTGACCAACCATGGATGACAAAAGGGTTGAGAAATGCTTGTAAAAAAAAGAATTATTTGTATTCATGTTTCTTGAAATTGCGAAGTCAGAGCGCTGAAGAAAAATATAAAAAGTATAAAAATAAATTAGTAGGGATTATAAGGAAACATAAGAAAGAATATTATAGTAAATTATTAGATAAAAGTAATGGTGATATGAAAGCAACATGGCGAGTAATGAATAGTGTCCTGAAGAATCATAAAGCAAAAACTGGTATTTCAAAATATTTTGTAAAAGACAACGATGAAATTCATGATGAAAATGAAATTGTAAATGGATTTAATCAATATTTTGTGAATGTTGGATCAAGCCTTGCAGCTAAGATACCAAAAGTAGATAAAAATGTGATCCACTCAATTACAGGTTGTGCAAATAGTATTTTTCTAAATGGAACTAACAAAGAGGAAATAATGAATGTAGTAAAACATCTTACAGACAAGAGATCGAAAGACTGGGTGGACATGGATATGATGTTTGTGAAGGACATAATGAGCCATGTTATTGAGCCGTTCACATACATATGTAACTTATCATTTTCAACAGGAATATTTCCAGATAATATGAAAGTAGCTAAGGTCGTTCCTCTTTTTAAAAATGGTGATAAATGTGTATTCAACAATTATAGACCTATATCCTTGTTACCACAGTTTTCAAAAATTCTTGAAAAACTATTTGTAAACAGACTAGATCAATTTATAGATAAACAAAATATTCTAAGCAACAGTCAGTATGGGTTTAGATAAAAAAAAACTCTACATCAATGGCTCTCATGGAATTAATGGAACAAATAACTACTGCTGTCGATCAAAAACAATATTGTATCAGTATTTTTGTTGATTTAAAAAAAGCATTTGATACTATTGATCACACCATTCTCCTTGAAAAACTGAACAAATATGGTATTAGAGGACCAGCATTACAGTGGGTATCTAGCTACTTAAAAGATAGGAAACAATTTGTACAAATAAATGATGTAAGATCTGACCTCTGTAATATCACATGTGGAGTTCCCCAAGGCTCTGTACTTGGACCAAAGCTTTTTATTTTATATGTGAATGACTTGGTAAATGTGTCAGGACTCCTTAAATGTGTACTTTTTGCTGATGATACCACTTTTTTCTGTTTAGGTGAAGATATAGAACAAATGTTGGAATTGATAAAGACAGAATTTGTCAAGATACAAACTTGGTTTAAAATAAATAAATTATCATTAAATCTAGAAAAAACTAATTACATGATATTCGGTAATAAAAAGAAAACTGTTGATGTTCCACTCAAAATTGAGGATGTTGAGATTTGTAGAGTGAGTGAGGTGAAGTTTTTGGGTGTTATCATTGATGACAAACTGACATGGAAACAACACATAAATTCTGTAAGAATAAAAATAGCTAAATCGATAGCAGTACTGTACAAAGTCAGAGACCTATTGAATGATAAAGCTCTGTATTTGTTGTATAACACAATCATTGTTCCACACTTAATCTATTGTATTGATGTTTGGGGGAATGCGTGTAAAACAATCACAAAGCCTATTTTTGTATTACAGAAAAGAGCTGTAAGAATTATCACTAGAAAACATTACCGTCATCCATCAAGTACATTATTTTATCAACTAAAGTTATTGAAGTTCCATGATTTGGTAGACTATAATATTTTATCAGTTATGTATAGGGCTCAAAATAATGCATTACCTTTAAATATCCAAATGCATTTTGTTAAAAGACAAAGTTGTTATAATCTTAAGGGGACAGAGATGTTTGTAAAACCACAATTCAGAACTAGTTTGAAGGGACGTTCTACCTCAATCCAGGGAATTAGATTATGGAATGGCTTGGAGAATGTAGTTAAAAATGCCAAGTCAATGTTTACATTTAAGAAAATGATCAAAACGAATGTGTTAAAAAAAAATGAAATAGCGTAATGTGTATTGTATTAGTTAGAAAATTAGAAAGAGTTAGTCATTTTGTACTGTTGGTTGAAGATTATTATTGTTTAATCTGATTGTTGGAAAAAGTTGGTTGAAGATTATTATTGTTTACATGGTTGATTATTGTTGTTTAATCTGATTGTTGGAAGTAAGGGGCAGATATAATAAGATTTATTCTTCTTTCTGCTACCTTTCATTTTTTTATATTTTGTACACTATCATTTATGAGATTGTCTTGTATTGTTTCTTTTGTAAAAAAAAATGAACAAATTTAATAAACATAAACATAAACATATAATAATATAATAATAATCATTTTATTCAAAAGCGCCTTTCAGGACACCCAAGGACACTTTACAGCAAGAAAACAAATTGAAATATTAAACAAATAAAGAATATAAAATAAAAAATAATAAAAATACATTTAGTAAAGTTAGTGATAAGCTAGTCTAAAGAGATGTGTGTTCAGGGCAGTCTTGAACAGAGAAAGGGAGGTAGTGTTTCGAAGGTCTGGCGGTAGAGCGTTCCAGAGGTGAGGGGCAGAGCAGGTGAAGGCCCTGCTCCCCATGGTGGAGAGGCGGGCAGAAGGTACATGGAGATAGCGAAGAGGAGGATCTGAGAGAGCGAGATGGGATGGAGATTTGTAGGAGGTCAGATAGATAAGGAGGGACAAGGTTGTGGATAGCTTTGAACGTGAGGAATTTGGGTTTGATGTTACAAATGTGGTAATTTTTTTTCAGGAAAATATAACTAAAATGTTGGCTTTGATTACGTCTTTAGTTTGGCTTAATGTGAAAATGAGTTTGACACACCTGCAAAATATCAAACAGTTTTAAAGACGTCCCTCAATGTACCTCACCCAGACATGGGTCACTGGAACCCCACCCTGACTTTCTGATGCCGTTTTGGGCTTGAAACTCCAAACTGAGGTAATTCAAAAAGCTATCTACAACAGGTAATATATTGTTTATTGGGGGCTGCCATGCAAATGCATGGCAGACACCTATTATTCAACACCTCGGAAGTGTGTCTACATTTCTATCTCCGTTAATGCGGCCCGAACCACAATGTCTATCCCCACAAAAGTTATATCAAAACGACTGGCTCGCCCCTATGATGTGCTATTACTTTTATTGGCATTTGGCGTTACCATGGCAATGTAATTTGCGAGCAAGGACGCAATATTTCACCAACTCCAGGAACTAGTCGGTGACTGCCAACTTATTACAGGTAGTCCCCGACTTACGAGCGAGTTCCGTTACTACGAGGTGCTCGTAACACGAAATCTCGTATGTCGGAACCCAAAACACGTGTCGCTCGTAAGTCCGGATTTTCGGTCGTAAGTCGGAAAATGTACGGTATGCTAGCGCTACTACGAACACCCGTTTTTCAACACAAACGTACATAATGTTATAATATTATTATTATTATAATGGTTCATAAACATGCTCAGAACGTTGTTTACAAATGGTTAGCTAACACACTTTCATCTAAAAACACATACCAGTGCTGTGTTTTCTGTATGTTCTGTAAAACTTTACTGTTCGTTAGTCAGCTCATAAGTCCGGAACCTCGTATGTCGATGCGCTCATAAGTCGGGGAGTACCTGTATTCTACACCTGAAAAGCGTATCTTTTTCAACTTTAATGCGGCTCGAACCGCAACATGGACCCCCCACAAAAGTTATATCAAAAAGACCGGCCTGGCTCTGGGAAGTGTGCAATTACTTTTTTCGGCATTTGCATTTACCATGGCGACATATTTTGCTAACAAAGATGCCAAATTTCCCATAGGAATTTAAAGGTGCTATGTGTAACTTTCTGTAGAGCACAGAACTTAGAAATATTTTCAACAGGCAAAGCATTCTGATCCCTCCCCCTAGAGCCATATATGGCTCTGCCCCCCTTGCTCTGCTGAAATTCAAATTCAAGCTCTGTTTTTATTGGCTGATTCAAATTCAAGCTCTGTTTTTATTGGCTGGTTACAAACTCTGTTTTTATTGGCTGGTTAACGGCGGGTCACTCTGTGTTTTTAGTGTTTTTATAAATGCTGATAGAGAAGCAAGGGGACTATAGTTTTTTTCAGAGATTACTTTGTCTAACACCAGTCTGTCAGTAGATAGTGACAGAGTGAAGAAATATGTTAAAAATATATTGTTAGAAATGTTACAGACTGCACTACAAAGTTACATAGTGCAGCTTTAATAGGAGAAAACTCTTCACAGAAACTGAGTAACGTATGGAGCCATTTTGGTTCAAGATGCAAGGAAGGCACCTACTGTAAAAAAAAAACTGTCGTTTTTACAGGAAAACGCTGGCAGCTGTGGTTACCAGAGTTTTCCTGTAAAAATTACGGGCACAAAGTAATTAAATATACCGAGAAAATATGTAAATTAAATTACAGTGATTGACACTGTAAATTTACATTATTAGTCTGTTAAGTCAACACAAATTAAATGTTAATTTTGCATAGTTTTGTTCTACATAAGAAGACCCTTTCCTGTATTTCTGTTAATTTACATTATTAGTCTGTTAAGTCAACACAAATTAAATGTTAATTTTGCATAGTTTTGTTCTACATAAGAAGACCCTTTCCTGTATTTCTTACCTCTAATAAATGTTTTTACTACATCAAAAACTGGCTAAATTTACTGGGAAATATCAAACAAAAAACTAATTTAAACTGGTAAAACCACAGTAAAATTTTGTGTGTAAAATAAAGGATATTTTGTGTTTTTTGTTCATCGCTAATAATAATCAAATTATATGGTGAGTTACTTTTTAAACCCGCTAATTGACTACCAGTACTACTACTGTCATTAAAAAACATGCAAAATGTAACATCATGGAATGAGAGGTATATATCACTTTTGAAAAATTTATTGACACAATTTTTAAACAATTCAGCGACTCCGATTTAATCCACAATCAAAAACTCAACTCTTTTAGTCAAGAAAGTTTTCAATTAACAAAAAAATGCCAGGCAAAAAGCTTAAAAGAAATTAAATGTAAATGTTTCCATTTTTAGCAGTTGTCTTAATACTTTAAACAAAAAATGTGGAAATGTGGAAACAAAAACTTGCAGTGTTTCAATGAACAGTCCACGGAGCCGAAACTTCAAATATTTTTTCCTGCCAACAGTCCAAAAAACAAAAACTTGCAGTGTTTCAATGAACAGTCCACGGAGCCGAAACTTCAAATACTGGTATGTTTTCCTGCTAACAGTCCACAAAACAAAAACTTGCAGTGTTTCAATGAACAGTCCATGGAGCCGAAACTTCAAATACCGGTATGTTTTCCTGCTAACAGTCCACAAAACAAAAACTTGCAGTGTTTCAATGAACAGTCCACATAGCAGAAACTTCAAATATTTTTTTCCTGCTAACAGTCCACAAAACAAAAACTTGCAGTACCTCTTCATTGAACAGTTAGAGTCCACAGAGAGAGTCCTTATTAGGTGTCACACCACTCGTGATCGGTGAGTTCCTGTATCAGGGTGAGGACTCAGGGGTTCACGTTGAGACGACATCTTGAGTTTTTGTTCTCCACTTTGGTTCCCTTTTCTGGATTTGTCCGAGAAAAAAAAAACACCTGTTAAAAGAAAAGACGACCATCATAATTATTTAGAAGTTTCAGTAAAGTAAAATACATATTTTAAAAAGCTAAGTTTGGTCCTCTGGACATTCAAAAAACAAAACAAAACAAAAAAGTAGAAACATTGTCGTCTTTCGTCCGAAAAACTTCCTCAGTCTGAGGCCCTGTTTACACGGCGCATATTTTGAGTGGAACTGCTCCTTTATCTCGGATGTGCTTATTGTTGACATGAGTCCACTGGCCCCCTCTTTGACTCCGATGGTTTTTGAACTCACCCTGCAGAGTGGATCTTTTTTGCTGACCCCCCGTTGATAATGTAAACATCTCCCGCTGATCTTTTGTTTGAGCACATGCGCGCAGCACGCATGCTCGGACAGTCAGGGCAGGCGGACATTTCACGTGTCACGCTGCAAAATATGTGCTATATAATAACAGTTTGACAATAATAAACAGTATTTATGTTAGCGTGGGAGATATATAGTAATCTGAGCTATCTATCTGGACTCGTTACGTTATTTAAACAATGCGTAACGTAAAATGAAGACACCAGGTTTATTTATTTATTCATTCATTCAACACCACAAACTGTACGTCACAAAAACACTGAGAATTTAACTGAACTCTATTAAAACATGTTAACTGAACTGTAAATACGTAAATGAACTGGACTCTTGCTGTGTTTTCATCTGGACCCCATCAGAACCGGTCCGCCTGTTGGAACGACAGCTTCTCCACCTCGCAGAAAAAAAGAAATAAATAAAAGTTCAGTTCGTTGTTGTGTGATCAAAGTAAACACAAGCAAAAATTACATTAAGAACGTTGATTTACCTGCTGGAAGTCATGTTTTTCACGGAGTAAAGTCCGACATCATCCTCGTCAACTCGGTTCTGGTCCACAGTCCACTCAGCGTCTGGTGTGCAGCTTGTTAGATGAAGAGGTCCCACTTGGTGTCAAATCTGTCGACTCTTATCCAAAATTCAGCTTTCACTTGTTAAGTTGTTGTTAGCTCAACGTTTAGTCCAGAAGAACGCAGCAGACTGCCAGCAGAGTGAGGCAGCACGCATGCGCAGTGGGTGAAGGTTCACCAGCACGCATGCACAGTGGGTGAAGGTTCAAAAATTCACAGCGCCAACTAATGACCGGGCATGGTAACTACAGTGAATTCATGAAAGGAGGAGGGGGGCATGAGGGAGGGGGGAGATTCGAGCAGACCCATGTCAACGCAAAACTTTTCATCTAATTAACATACCCAAAACCTCCGTTTCCCCCCACAGTGTCCGTGTAAACAGGGCCTGAGTTGCTGTATTCAGCTCAGTCTTATAAATAGCACCTTCTCACAGTGGATCAACCAGTTGGCTGATGACAGCCGAAACCAGCTGCTCACATGATCAAGGAGGACCATCAGCCTAACGATAGATCGTTAACACCCTGATGGTTGTTTGCTATTCACAGAGGGCTGAGTGATACTAGCAATAACAGCATTGTAAGAGGGAGACAGTTGAACCCGGAGGCCTCCACCTCTGTTTAATGATGGACGGTTTCTTTTCACAAAGATGGCCTCCTTTACTCCTCTCTCAAACCAGTGTTCCTACGAACGTGGCCATCTTTGTGAAAAGAAACCGTCCATCATTAAACAGAGGTGGAGGCCTCCGGGTTCAACTGTCCCCATCTTACAATGCTGTTATTGCTAGTATCACTCAGCCCTCTGTGAATAGCAAACAACCATCAGGGTGCTAACAATCCATCGTTAGGCTGATGGTCCTCCTTGATCATGGGAGCAGCTGGTTTCAGGCTGTCATCTGCAAACTGGTTGATCCACTGTGAGCAGGTGCTATAAGACTGAGCTGAATACAGCACCTCAGACTGAAGAAGTCTTTCAGACGAAAGATTAAACGTTTCTAGAGTTTTTTTTTTTTTTTTTTTTTATGTCCAGAGGACCAGACTTAGCTTTTCTAGATTTTTCTACCTGGATTATTGAGCATGCATCTGGGTAAAATACATATTGTTTTATAGTATTACAAATTGAAAGCAAGCCATATTTATTTACCTTTGAAGCAATTCCAGAGTTGAAGCCAGCTCAGACGGATAATGGATGTTGAAACAATAGTAGCTCCCGAACATCAGGCACAACGCAGAAATGAAGGAGGGGATGTTTGTGTTGATAAGGGTCCGGTCCAGACTCAGCATGTACCTTGTTGAGGAATAGCATGACTGTCCTATAAAGAAAAAAAAATCATTGAACAGGGTACCGTATACAGTATACTATTAGGTCCTATACTCGCATGAGAAAATCCATTAGTAGTACAACGTAATAAATTAGATATGAAGCAGACTTTACCACAGAAAATGATGGTTGGCATTAGAGCCACTTGCTCCAGTTGCACATCTTCTGCCAGACTCGTTTAATCTACATAGAAGAACATGGACTCCTCCTTCTCATGAAAGTAGTTGAGGAGAAGCAGGACCATCTCTTTCACATCCTCTGAGCAGCCACCCTGCTGTCCCCGTAGTCTCTGAAGTCTTGCATAAGTCTGAAGGAACTTCTTGTTGTTCTTGACACAAACAGTGGTCAGGTAGTTGAGGAGCCTTTTTCCCTTCAAATCCAAGTTGCATATGAAGGTCTCCTCCTTGAGGTTGATCCCAGTGAGTTCCTTGAAGTGGATCGACATGCCAATTTCATCAAACAAAAATGGCCACTCCTCTCTGAGGCACTTGATACTTTTTTACAGTTCTTCTTGAAATTTAGTCCATGGAATTTCAAAATTGTCCTCCCGGTGCGAGTCAAGCTGTGGGCTGCTGGATGAGGTAGATGCTGAACTTTGGGGTGAAACTGAGAGCAATGACAGCGATTGGGCAGGTGAAGCTTCATCAGACGAAAGTGAGCTGTTTTGTGTTCTGGTCTGTAAATTACAGAGAGGAAGAAAAAGGTTTACAATGTACAATATAAGAAGATGTAATGCCTGTTTAGAACATGATGCATGGGGCGCAAAGTGTAAAATAATATGTTAAAACATTTCACTAACACATTTTTCATTATTTAGATCACATTATGAGTGTTAACATTTTCTACTAACATTTTATTGTTCTGGGTTCTGTATATTTAAACATTTTTGTGAATGTCTGGTTTCTGGAATACACTGTTCTTAATTGTCCCTGATGACAGGCAGAGAACAAATCAGACGTTTTCATGCAGTCACAGATTTGACAGATCACTTCGTCTGTTAGGCTCATATTTTTTAATAAGGACATTACTTTCGATATGGTGTAGGCTTGACCTAACTCGTGAATATTTTGCATTTCCTCAACAATAATTTTTATAGTAGAAGCAGGCATGAGCATCTGCCCTTGCAGTTTAAGGTAAAAGACACACACATTTCTGAGATATGAGTCACTATCATTCTCTGGCATGTCAATAGCTCCACTGGCTGCTTGCATGGCTTCATGTGTGTTCAGAATTGTCTGTGCTGGCAAGTGCACTTGAGGACTGAGGGCGAGTTTCCATGTACAGTACATGTCATCAATATCAGGGGAGCGTGCTTTATGCTTCCTACACATGTGAGAAGTAAATGACGACTTCTTTGTAAAGACATTCTTACAACCTTTAACTGGGCATGACACATAATGCAACCGCGCATTTTAAATCGGCAACAACGGCTGTAGCTTGTGGCGCAGGTGCATTATGTACACGATAAAAATGACCCTTGAAAGCAGAGTAAGTTGTAAATGTTTGACTACAGTTAGCGCCAACACACTTGAAAAGAAAACGAGGCTCATTCCTATGCACTTTGCAATGTAGCACACACCCTCTTAAAGTGCAGTTTCTTTGTGCAAAAGACGCAGGTCATCATTTTTAGAAAATTTGGTGGGTGTGTGATTTATCACACATTGGTGTAGCAGTCTTAAAAGCTAACGGCACTAGCTTAGAACAACATGTGCTAACATTAGCTTACAACATATGCTAACATTAGCTTACAACATATGCTAACATTAGCTTATAACATGTGCTTAGCTTAGCTTGCAACATGTGGTTAAATTAGCTTACAACATGTGCTAACATTAGCTTGCAACATGTGCTTAACATGTGCTAACATTAGCTTACAACATATGCTAACATTAGCTTATAACATGTGCTTAGCTTAGCTTGCAACATGTGCTTAAATTAGCTTGCAACATGTGCTTAAATTAGCTTACAACATATGCTAACATTAGCTTGCAACATGCGCTTACAGTTCAGCAGACATTCCCGGTAGGAAAAAAAGTAAACGTAAAGCTTACGTGGAAATGTTATTTTCTCTGAATCAACAGCCAAAGACTCCAAAACAAGGTGTAAAAAGTTTTTAGAAAATTTCTTCTCCGCTCCTCCAAACAGCAGTATCTTGTCAGCTGCAGCCGTGAATGTGAGGCCCGTTCTTCTTCTTCTTTTAGTTTATTGGCGGATTGCAAACAACGTTCAGGTGCATACCGCCACCTACCGAGCTCAGCGAGAAAGGCTCTGGTCCCAGGCAATGTGTTTGCAGAAACTAAAAGAAAAACGTTTTTAATTCAACCCCTCTCCCCCACCCAACGCGGTCACATGACTTACAACACGTAACATTTTGTTTCTAACTTTAAAAAGTATACAAATCACTATCTTTTCATTAATTCATTCAACCTTTATTTAGTCAGGTAAATCTCATTGAGCCTCGAGGGCTCATTTACAAAAGCGACCTGCAAACTCAGGTCTTGTGCTCTATGCAAACTTATTTTTGTCATTATTCTTCCATCAATCATGTTAAAAGTACAGCAGAAGTTTGTAAAGTGATTTACCTTTGTATTTGTATTTTCAAAAACAGTTCAAAACTTTAGTTTTTCCAGCATTTTAATGTCATATTAACAAAATTGTTTTGTTATAGCCATTACAGTATTTTTTTGTGTTTTTTACCACGATTTGTAGTTTTAACAAATATATTTGATTATTCGCACATAGTTTTGTTGTGCAAACAACGTAAAAAGATTGTTTAACAGTTTACAAAGGTTAACTGTGAATTAAACAAAACATTTATGCTTTCCATTTTACAGTATTTTTATGTTGTGATTTTACATAGTTTCAATGTAAATTCTACGGACATTTCTTACAGTGTATACCTATTATCACCTATTATTATTAATTAGTAATAATACTAACTAACATACATTATAAATGTTAATAATTATCTATTTTAATATTAATATTAATTAATATTATTAATAATATTAATTATATTTGAGTAATAAATAATTATTAATATTGATAATTAGTATTGTTAATATTAATGTTCATTATTAATAATAATAATAATAATAATAATAATAATAATGTAATAATAAATAGGCAGTCCCCGTCAAAGTTTCTTCAGGAACTTTCTAGTTTACACCTTTTGTTCACCGGAATATCCTTTAGCGTCTAACACCCCGCCCTCCTTCATGTGGCCACGCCCCCCGTCTCACTCCTCGGCTCCAGCGTCCTCCTCTTCAGTCTCGCTGTTGTCGCTCTCACGGTCTGAGCTCCTCCTGGACCTCTGGTTCTGTTCTTACTGCCTCCTTCATCCATCCACCGGACCCTGCCCCCCCTCTCAGTGCGGACATGCTCCCGGGGTTCCGGACATGAGGTTCAGAAATGTCTCCTTCCTGACGGTCTTGTTGTTCGGGCTGAGCGGGCTGGTCTCCCTGTCCTGGTACACCGCCTTCAGCAGCTCCAGAGGTAAGACCCGGTCCGGCCCAGCTCCTGTGTGTGTGAGGGAGGGGGTCTCTGCAGGTTCTGCAGGAGGTTCTGCAGGAGGTTCTGGATGCATGTACAGATTGAGGATGATGATGATGATGATGTTGGGCTGCAGGCTTGCTGGAAGTAAATGGAGCGAGCGCGTGGATTGTGATGCCCCACACTCCTACGGGCTGTGTGAGGAGGGGTTTGGGCACTGATGAAGATGATGCACCGCAGGGTTCTGAGGTTCTGATGAAGATGAGGGACGGGTTCACAAGGAGGATGAGGAGGATGCAGAGGTAGATGAATGTTTGTGTGAAGGTGAGCATGGAGGACCTGCCTGCTGTGTGTGAAGGTGTGTGTGTGTTTTATATTTAGCTGCTGACTGGTCCACGTTGGACTGTGCTGCACCAGGATCAGGGCTGATGGAGCAGTGTTCGGTTCTGATGGTGGAGGTTCTGTTCCAGAGAACGGGTTCTGGAGATACAAAAACACCAAGTTTGGTTCTGTTGCAGCTTTGAGTTGAGTTGTGATGGAAAACAGCATCGCGAGGCGTTCAGGCTCACACACGCTCTGTTTCTGCTCCCTGAAGGTCTCACATGTCGGTCAGGTCCAGGTTCTGGTCTGACCCGGGCCCTGAAGCTTATACAGGTCCTTCTAAAAAAATAAGCATACAGGTGGTCCCCGACTTACGAACGAGTTCCGTTCCTACGCACCCTTCGTAACTCGAAAATTCGTAAGTCGGAACGCGTTACACGTGGCGTTCGTAAGTCCGGATTTTTGGTCGTAAGTCGGAAAATGTATGCTAACGCTGCGCCGCACACCCGTTTATCAACATGAGACTGAACAAGCGTACATACTGGTTCATAAACATGCACAGAACTTTATTTACAAACGGTTAGCTAACACACTTTCATCTAAAAACACATACCAGTGCTGTATTTACTGTACAACAGTACTGTTCGTAAGCGCGTTCGTAAGTCCGGAACGTCGTAAGTCGAGGCCGTCGTAAGTCGGGGACCACCTGTATTGTGATAAAGGTCATTATTTTCCATAATATAATGATAAAAATGAAACTTTCATATATTTTAGATTCATTGCACACCAACTGAAATATTTCAGGTCTTTTATTGTTTTAATACTGATGATTTTGGCATACAGCTCATGAAAACCCAAAATTCATGTCTCAAAAAATTAGCATATTTCATCCGACCAATAAAAGAAAAGTGTTTTTAATACAAAAAAAGTCAACCTTCAAATAATTATGTTCAGTTATGCACTCAATACTTGGTCGGGAATCCTTTTGCAGAAATGACTGCTTCAATGCGGCGTGGCATGGAGGCAATCAGCCTGTGGCACTGCTGAGGTGTTATGGAGGCCCAGGATGCTTCGATAGCGGCCTTAAGCTCATCCAGAGTGTTGGGTCTTGCGTCTCTCAACTTTCTCTTCACAATATCCCACAGATTCTCTATGGGGTTCAGGTCAGGAGAGTTGGCAGGCCAATTGAGCACATAATACCATGGTCAGTAAACCATTTACCAGTGGTTTTGGCACTGTGAGCAGGTGCTAGGTCATGCTGAAAAATGTCAATGTCAATGTCAATTTTATTTATATAGCACATAAAAACCAAAGCTGACCAAAGTGCTTTACAGTTAAAACAGAAAAAAAAAGAGTAAAATGCATCTACTGTAGTGCCACTAAAACATAATAAAGTTAAAGCTACTATATGTAACTTTTCTAACAATATATTTTTAACATATTTCTTCACTCTGTCACTAGATTGATGTTAGAGAGGTAATCTCTGAAAAAAACTAAAAAAAAATATTGTCCCCTTGCTTCTCCAGGTGGTAAATAAGCATTTCTAAAAAGAAAAAGTGACCCGCCATTTTCCATCCAATAAAAACAAAGTTTGTAACCAGCCAATAAAAACCGAGCTTGAATTTGAATCAGCCAATAAAAACAGAGCTTGAATTTGAATTTTAACAGACCACAAGGGGGCAGAGCCATATATGGCTCTGAGGGGGAGGGATCAGAATGCTTTGCTTGTTGAAATTTTTTCTAAGTGCTGATGTTCTACAGAAACTGCAGACTGAACCTTTAACACAACAACAATAAAAACTGCTCAAAATTTGTTCTCAGACTCTGCGAGGATCAAATGCCAAGTAAAACAGATGAGTCTTGAGCAAAGATTTAAAAGTCTCAACAGTCTGAGCGCTCTTTAAATTCTCAGGTAAACTGTTCCACAGCTTTGGAGCAGCAACCACAAAAGCCCGATCACTCTGGATTTCATTTTGGATCTGGGGACCGGAGTGCTCTGGAGTGTAGATGTTAATAAGATCACATCAATATGACGGGGCCAGACCTTTTAAGATTTTAAAAACAAGCAATAAAATGAAATCTTCATCTCCATCAAGTTTTTCAGCAGATGGAAGCATGAAGTGCTCCAAAATCTCCTGATAGCTAGCTGCATTGACCCTGCCCTTGATAAAACACAGTGGACCAACACCAGCAGCTGACATGGCACCCCAGACCATCACTGACTGTGGGTACTTGACACTGGACTTCTGGCATTTCCTTCTCCCCAGTCTTCCTCCAGACTCTGGCACCTTGATTTCCGAATGACATGCAAACTTTGCTTTCATCTGAAAAAAGTACTTTGGACCACTGAGCAACAGTCCAGTGCTGCTTCTCTGTAGCCCAGGTCAGGCGCTTCTGCCGCTGTTTCTGGTTCAAAAGTGGCTTGACCTGGGGAATGCGGCACCTGTAGCCCATTTCCTGCACACACCTGTGCACGGTGACTCTGGAATCAGCCCTTCTCCACAATCTTCCTCAGGGTCTGGTGGTCACCTCTTCTCATTGTGCAGCGTTTTCTGTAGGGATGCACAGATCCACATTTCTTAGTTCCGATCCCATACCGATACTTAAATCTGGGTATTGACCGGTACCAATACTTTTCCCATCCGATATCGGCGTTCAAGTATAGGAGGCTGTAATAATGAATTTCTTGAATGGAGAGCACGTATATTGCACCATACTTTGTGACTTCTGTCTTAACATTGTGTGAGGTAAACCCAGAGAAGACACTCTGAGCCTCACTAGATAACACCCAAACTAATAGCATACAAGAGGCAGGTCTAAACCACAGACGTCCTTCTGACTCATGGTGCAGCCCGGAACACTACTCTAATATACCGCTAAGCATTATGAAAAATCAACACAGCCACTCTCCGTTTTTTAGTTTTGTTTTTGATTGTGGCACTATGAGTTGTAATTCTTGTTGGTTTTGATCAACAGATACAGATTTAAACAATACTGTACATTGAATTTACATTTATAAATTCAATGCATAATTTAAATATGTATCTGTTGATCAAAACCAACAAGAATTACAACTCATAGGGCCTCATGCACGAAAATGTTCGTATTTTTATCCTAAATTTCTCTTACTTTTGTTCATACGAAGCGTTCGTACGAACATGCCATGTCAGATTCAACAAACTCTTCTATCCTCAGGAAAAGTGTGTAAATGGCTGCGTACGTATGATGAATTCCACCTGTTCTATCAACCTGCGCGTGCACGCGGAGAGGTTATTTACATAATCCCCACCCCTCAAAACACCATATAAGGCTACGTTTCCTGCCTCTGACAGCAGGACGGTCCGTTCATAAAATGACAGCGAAAAATAAAAAGAAGAACTGTACAGGTGCGGAGATTGAAGTTCTGCTCTCCTTGATCGAGAAAAGAAATTCTGTCCTTATTAGCAGCGTCACTCATGGGAGTAAATGACCAACTAAAGCCAAAGAATGTATGTTTATAATAAATGTGGACCTTAAAATATGCACGTGTCCTGGTGGCCCACTGGGTAAAGCAGTGCGCCGTTAGGTGCTCCTAACCTTATCGAGACCTCGTGGGTTCGATTCCCACAAGGTATGACTGTTTTTCCCTCTTTCTTTAGATTAGTTCTTCTTCTTCTTTTGGCTTTTCCCTTTTCAGGGGTCGCCACAGCGAGTCATCCTCCTCCACCTCACTCTGTCCTCTGCATCCTCTGTCCTCACTCCAACTACCTTCATGTCCTCTCTAACTGCATCCATATATCTCCTCTTTGGTCTCCCTCTTTGTCTTTTTCCTGGCAGCTGCATTTCTAACATCCTTCTACCAATATACCCACTGTCCCTCCTCTGGACATGTCCAAACCATCTCAGTCTGGCCTCCCTAACTTTATCTCCCAGTTGTTTAACATGTGCTGTACCTCTGATGATCTCATTCCTGATCTTATCCATCCTTGTCACTCCTAAGGAGAACCTCAGCATCTTCATTTCTGCCACTTCCAGTTCTTTCTCCTGTCTTTCTCCTGTCTCCTGTCTTTCTTTAGATTAGTTATTCATTCCAAATTAAAAAGACTTTATGCTTCATTTCTTGTTGTATTGTAAATAGTTTTCTTGTGTTTTTTAAATCTGGAATGAATTAAAAGGAGAAAAAAAAACATTGTCCCATGTGGGACTCAAACCCATAAGGTTCGGAACTGCGACGCAACGTTCTTCTCATTGAGCTATCTGAGCTCTATGACTGCGACAGGAGGAGGTCAATGTAAAGTCTGCGTTACCGAAGTCTGCGTTACCGAGACAAATTAAACTTAAATTAATTCATAATTTAAGTTGGTTTCAGTTTGAGATCTTCATATTAATATTGTAGTGTTAGAAAACGGCATTGATAACAAATTGATTTTAATTTAAATACTTTAATCCGTTAGTCATTATTACATTTAAAATTATAATTCGACTTCAAACAGAACCGCAGACTGACGCTCCTAAAATATACGACAGGTCCGGACCACTCGTAAATTTTGTTCGTATCTGAAAAAAATCGTAGGATACGAAAACATTGTTGAATGCCACAAATGATCCTAAATCACTCGTACGCACAGTTTAAGAACAAATCTGTGCGTACGAACGGTTCGTGCATGAGGCCCATTGTGCCACAATAAATAAAAAAAACTAAAAAACTAAAAAAACTAAAAAACGGGGAGTGGCTGTGTTGATTTCCCATAATGCTTAGCGGTATATTAGTGTTCAATTATAGTTTAAATCTGTATCCGTTGATCAAATTCAACAAGAATTACAACTCATAGTGCCACAATCAAAAACAAAACTAAAAAATAGGGAGTAGACTGTGTTGATTTCCCATAATGCTTAGCAGTATTTTAGACTAGTGTTCCGGGCTGCACCATGAGCCAGAAGGACGTCTGTGCCACAGACACACACAGACAAATTTCTTTCTGTGTCTTACCCTCTTGCTTGAGGGTGTCAATGATGGCCTTCTGGATAGCAGTCAGGTCGGCAGTCTTATCCATGATTGCAGTTTTGAGTAATGAATCAGGCTGGGAGTTTTTAAAAGCCTCAGGAATCTTTTGCAGGGGTTTAGAGTTAATTCGTTGATTCAGATTAATAGGTTAATAGCTCGTTTAGGGAACCTTTTCAAGATATGCTAATTTTTTGAGATAGGAATGTTGGGTTTTCATGAGCTGTATGCCAAAATAATCAGTATTAAAACAATAAAAGACCTGAAATATTTTGGTTGGTGTGCAATGAATCTAAAATATATGAAAGTTTCATTTTTATCATTACATTATGGAAAATAATGACCTTTATTACAATGTGCAATTTTTTTAGAAGGACCTGTAGAGTTATCAGAGTCAGAGTCAGAGAGAATTTATTGTCATTTGCACCGCATGTAGTACATGTGTTGAAAACGAGATTATGTACACAGGGTCCCAGTTACATCCAACAACAAATGCAAGAGAAAAACAATAATAACATCTAGGATTAACTAAGAGAGACATCACATCAGCTAGTAATACACTAAGCCCTAATGTAGTAGAAAAACATCATTATAAACAGCAGCACGAACATGAGCAGATGGTCACAGATGAACGCAGCAACAAGAAACAGATCAGTATCAGTATGATGTGACATTTTGCAGTGTTTATTCTTATTATTTATTTATTCATGAGTCTGACAGCCTCAGGGTAGAAGCTGTTCCTCAGTCTAGTGGTTCTACATTTGATGCTCCTCAACCTCCGTCCCGAGGGGAGTGGTGCAAAGAGTGAGTGTGCTGGGTTATCGTTGTGAGTGAAGGTTTTCATCAAAGCACGTAATCCACCCATCATTTTTCTTTGTCTGCTTCTCCTTGTTGGGTCTCGGGGAGCTGGTGTCTGTCTCCAGCAGTCCCTGTGTGGGAAGACACCTGGACAGGTCTCGGGTCCGTCACAGGACATGGAGACAAACGAGACAAACACTCTTCTTCTTCAGTTCTTGTTGAAGTTTTTAATCTGTCAGTTTGGGAGGACGGTAGCCTGGCCCTCGCCTTCCTGCACAGCTCCGCTCAATTCTCATTTCCCTTCACTGCCTAGTACGAAGCGAAGTGAAGGACAAGGGTCTGGTTTTAACCAGGCTAGGAGGACGGACAGTGACAGAACCTTTCATGAGAAAAAGTACCTCTTGGTTGTGTTTGTTCTGTCAGCGGGTGGTGGAGGGGGTTGCAGCTGTTGGGAAACAGCCTCCACGATGTGGAGGGGGCGGGGGTGTTTGGTCAGGGTTGAGACGGGACATAGAAAGTTGGACTTTACATGACAGAACTGCTGTTTTCACATGAACTTTTTTTTTTACACAATCACAGTTTGGGTGGGGGTGAGGTAGCTCAGTGGTTAGGGCCGTGGTGTCGTAATCCTGAAGCTGGAGGTTCAAACCCATTTAGTTCAGGATGGGTGTCCGGTGCATGCGAGTCCGCTCGCTGCAGTGCCCTCTGAAGACAGAGCAGCTGGGAACAGGACAAACTTCATGACTTTTACAAATTTTACCAAAAAAATGTTCAAACAAACTTTTCTTATTTTCATTTTTTCATCCAGTCACAGGAATTTTGTCCTGCTCCATGCCCTGTTGGTTTTCTCTCAGAGGTCAGAGGTCACACACTCCAACTCTCATGGGCTGTGTCTCAATTCAGGGGCTGCATCCTCATGAGTGCGCATTTGTCGGCCGCATACGTCATTGCCCCGCGCGGAGGACTGTCCCAATTCGAAGACTCCTCCTCATGCGGCCGAGGAATGCGGCCTACTTCCTGCCGAAATCGAAGGATGCATTCGTGAATCCTTCCAGACGGAGGCTATCCCAGAATTCATAGCGCCAGCAGAGATTTCGCGGGGGGGGTGGGACTTTCTGCGTGCAGAGTCGGGCTGCTGTGTGTTGTTGAGTCATCAGCTCGTTTTAAAAACAACCTCAGCGCGAATATTCATTGAACCTTTGTTTATTTAGTCATCTCAAACAACCTCAGCTCGAATATATCTCATTAAAATTTAACTTCAGAAACGACAAAAAAAATTGTGTTAGCTGAAGAACTGATTACAAATCAGATTATTTTACACGTGCGTAGCAAGGATATTCTGAGGGGCAATCTTTTAAAACCCAGAGTGGACCAGTGAGGAGCAAGCTGTCGAGTAGCTCAACTGGTTAAACAACCTGCGGTTGGCGCAGAGATACTTTTCTCGAAGCTGGTTCGAATCTCACTCGGTACGGTTAAAACTTATTTTACGTTTGTCTTTTATTGGATAAAAAAAAAGAAGGAGTTTCACAAACTCCTTCCTTTTAATCTCAGTCCTCATTTTTTTATCCAATAAAAGACAAACGTAAAATAAGTTTGAACCGTACCGAGTGAGATTCGAACCAGCTTCGAGAAAAGTATCTCTGCACCAATCGCAGGTTGATTAACCAGTTGAGCTACTCGACAGCTTGCATTTTGTAGGTCCACTCTGGCTTTTAACAGATCGCCCCTTATAAGCTGATTTGTAATCAGTTCTTAACAAACAGTAAGCTCAGAAATACTAATATATATACATGTATTCAGATAAATAATATATTTTAGCGGCGTCCCTTCTCTTTCCACACACACCAAGCGGCACACAAGAACTTCCCACCCACTTCAAGAGAACGCCCCACCCACTTCAATGCCGGCAAACCTGAAGGCTAGACCGTCCCATTTCAGCAGTTTCGCTCAGCCCACCCGGTCTTGTGAGTGCGTGGCCTACTCGGCCCAGCTAGGCTGGGTCCTCATGAGGACGCAGCCCCTGAATTGAGACACAGCCATTGACTTCCATTCTATCGAAACAGGAAGTGAAGGCTCTTTAAGTTGTATTTTTGTTTTTATTTTTTCAACTTTATTAACAACATATACAACAAACATGGCATAGATACCAGAAAAAGTCTCTTAACTGAAAAAAAACAGCACAGGTTGCTTCCAAACTCACAAATAAATAATGATAATAACAATAATACAAGAATAAAATGAACAAAAATAAAAGATAATAAAAATAATTAGGGGTTTTCCATTAGTTTCAGTTCGTTTATCATATGAAATAAGTCCAAAGCTTGTTGTTTATCCATGAACTTCATAGATGAGAAGATGGCAGAGTTCCTTGTGAAAGGTAGGGAAAGATGGTTTTGTTTTAAAGAAACGGCACTTGTGAATGAAATATTTGCCCATAACAATAATTACATTTAATATTCTTTCAAAGTCTTTTTCTTTTCTCAGGGATCCAAAAATAATGTCATTCTTATCAAATTTGCTTAAGTTTGGAATCTTAGGGAAAAGCCAGTAGTGCACAAGGCTCTTTAAGTGGCCCAGTCTCCTCCATAAAACCCTGTAGAACCATCAGACAGAACCTGTGGTTCCATCAGAAGTTTCTGCTGCTCATGGGTCAAAAAAGTTATTTGATCCGACTTCTAGTTCTCACACAGACTGGTTGTCTGGGGCTTACTTTTTGCTCTGTGTTTCTCCCTGGCGTGTTGCTGGGCGCTGCTCCTCCCCTTTCTGCTGCCCAATTGAAGGCGGGAATCACCATGACAACCAGTGACTCAGCAGGTTCTGGGACTTCTATGTTATCCAGTGTACTTTTCTTTTCTTCCTTCTATGTTTCCATCATGGCCGCCCCCATAGATCCTGGACTTCATGTCTCTAATCAGACCTTTGATGTTCAGGAGGATTCTGTCAGAGAGTCGACAGGAAACAGGAAGAGAACTGAACCTGGCCTTTCAAAATAAAGCTATTATTATTATTATTAAACTATTGGATACATAAAAAAGTAAAAAATTGAAAGGAAATAAAAACTTATTTTATTTTATTTATTTAATTTTGTGCCGAGCAGCAGCCGAAAAATTACAAATTGTCCGATTCGGCAGGACGACGCTTCAGCTTCAGAGAAAAATTGAAGCTGAACTGTGGGAACCGGATCAGAGGCAGGCAGGTCTGAACGGGTCCGACTCATCCAGACCCAACAGCTTGTGTAACAAACACACACACACACACCATCATAACACACACACCATCATAACACAACGTGCTGCAGATCTACACCAACAGCACCACCCGTCCGGTGTTCAGACCGGATCAGAGCTTTCAGATTCCTGCAGGTTTTATTTCCTGAAGGATCGTCCCTTCAACGTTCTCCAATAAATCCAAACTTTAACTACTTTGTAGTCCTGTCGCGATAAACAATACATCAGTTAATCGCACGATGAATGAAAATTATCGACCTCATTTTCATTTATCGGCTTTATCGTGTCTTCGTGTCTCTCTCTTTCTACTGAAGACACTGGACGACAAAAGGCTCAACTCGGTGCTCTTCATTGACCCCTCCCTTTCTCTTTTCTCTTTAAAATACATTTTAACCGTCCAAAATCGTGTTGTTGTATTGTTAAAAGCAGCTAAGTTACGAGCTAAGCTAACAGGCTGACCTCAGGAAAAAACCTCCGTCTTGTCGAAGCTCCAAAATTCACAGTTGAAATCTGTGTCTTTGTGTAAAACGTTTTTCTCTGCAAAAATAACTTTACTGATTTTTAAATTTTTATTAAAAGCTTTGTGCAAAAAATGTTATGCTAAAGATCTCAAACCACACCGACCGTCCGCCATTTTGAGAACCGAACAGAGACAGCACATGTCACGTCAAGAGGCCTCCCTCCCGTTTTTTTTTAAAGAGACACGCTGCTTGCTCCCTTACTATCCATCCTTCGGTTCAAACTGTCTTATACTGACATCCGGTGGTCGAAAAGAGGTACTACATGCAAAACAAATAAAAAAATTCTTCTTGAATTTGACAATACTGTAATTACTAATTATTGTCAAATTTCAAACAATATTATTGTTTATCGCAATAACTTCTGAGACAATTAATCGCCCAGCTAAATGCTGGTGAAGATTCTCAGTCGTCCAGGACATGATGAAATCAAAAAAGCCTTTTAGTTTACTACATAGTACTTCAGCCCAGCTAAATTTGTTATCGTGGCAGGCCTAACTGTAACTCATCTGATTTCTGCCTCCCAACAGAACCTAAAGTGTACTGTAGTTTACTACAGAGTACTTCAGTGTTCTGTAGTTTACTACAGAGAACTTCAGTATTCTGTAGTTTACTACAGAGTACTTTAGTATTCTGTAGTTTACTACAGAGTACTTAAGTGTACTGTAGTTTACTACAGAGTACTTTAGTATTCTGTAGTTTACTACAGAGTACTTAAGTGTACTGTAGTTTACTACAGAGTACTTAAGTGTACTGTAGTTTACTACAGAGTACTTAAGTGTACTGTAGTTTACTACAGAGTACTTCAGTGTTCTGTAGTTTACTACAGAGTACTTCAGTGTTCTGTAGTTTACTACAGAGTACTTCAGTGTACTGTAGTTAACTACAGAGTACTTCAGTGTATTGTAGTTTACTACAGAGTACTTCAGTCTACTACAGAGTACTTCAGTGTACTACAGAGTACTTCAGTGTACTGTAGTTTACTACAGAGTACTTCAGTGTACTGTAGTTTACTACAGAGTACTTCAGTGTTCTGTAGTTTACTACAGAGTACTTCAGTGTTCTGTAGTTTACTACAGAGTACTTCAGTGTACTGTAGTTTACTACAGAGTACTCCAGTGTTCTGTAGTTTACTACAGAGTACCTCGGTGTTCTTTAGTTTACTACAGAGTACAGGTAGTCCCCGATTTACGAGCGAGATCCGTTACAACGAGGCGCTCGTAAACCGGAAATCTCGTAATTTGGAACGGCCGCCATTTCGCTCGTAAATCCGGAAATCCGCTCGTAAATTGGAACGGTTTTCGCTAGCGCACCTAAAAACACTCTATTTTCATCTAAAAACTACTTTTGAGTGCATAAAAATGATCGGAAACGTGTGTTTATATGCTTAACTTGCTAACTGAAGTGAAAAAACACATGAAAACTCAGTATTTTTTTCGTTTTTTCCAAAAATGTGCAGCTCGTAAGTCTGGAACCTCGCAGATCAGAGCGCTCGTAAATCGGGGACTACCTGTACTTCAGTGTACTGTAGTTTACTACAGAGTACTTCAGTGTTCTGTAGTTTACTACAGAGTACTTCAGTGTTCTGTAGTTTACTACAGAGTACTTCAGTGTTCTGTAGTTTACTACAGAGTACCTCTGTGTTCTTTACCCCAAAATTACACTACATACGGTCCGCTCCGCTCCGCAGGTCGCAGCTGAGCGTCTCAAACTCCAATTTCCACTTCCTCCGCTCAGCTCAGGTCCGCCTGCATGCGCCGCTCCTAGACGCATGCGCGGGATTTGCGGGATCGCGCGATAAATCAAGTGATAAATAAGTAAGTCAGAACAAAACAATTCATTCGGTGGAAGAAGGAGAACAACAGTAGAGACTGCTGCCTTGATCTTCTCTCGTAAATGAGCGACAGGACATGGTTTGAGCAACAGGAAGTGATGTATTACATTTCAGAATAAAATACTTTATTTATTTATTTATTTCTTGTATTGCGTTTGTAGGCGTAGTCATAAATGATAGTTTGAAAGCATTTTTGTACAAATAAATCCGTATAGAGCTAGGATTAAGTCCGCCCGTGGTGATTTTATTTTGTAAATACGGAAGTTGTGCTCGTTCCTTTTCCTGTTGGTGCGACGTAATCTTCAAAAGTTGACTCCGGCACAGCTCCGGCGTCCGGCAGAAATAGAAACATTTCTAATTTTGACGGACTGCCGTCCGCTCTCCGCAGCTCGCCGCCGCCGTGCGGAGCCAGTGTAAATTCTGTCATTGATTATAATGGGTGCGTATTTGCTGCGGAGGTCGGACCGGAGCGGGGCGGAGCCGCAACGCGTGTGGTGTAATTTTGGCGTTAGTTTACTACAGAGTACCTCATTGTTCTTTAGTTTACTACAGAGTACCTCATTGTTCTTTAGTTTACTACAGAGTACTTCAGGGCACTGTAGTTTATTACAGAGTACTTCAGTGTTGTGTAGTTTACTACAGAGTTATTCAGTGTTCTGTAGTTTACTACAGAGTACTTCAGTGTTCTGTAGTTTATTACAGAGTACTTCAGTGTTCTGTAGTTTATTACAGAGTACTTCAGTGTTCTGTAGTTTATTACAGAGTACTTCAGTGTTCTGTAGTTTGCTACAGATTACATCAGTGTTCTGTAGTTTACTACAGAGTACTTCAGTGCTCTGTAGTTTATTACAGAGTACTTCAGTGCACTATAGTTTATTACAGAGCACTTCAGTGTTCTGTAGTTTACTACAGAGTACTTCAGTGTTCTGTAGTTTACTACAGAGTACCTCAGTGTTCTGTAGTTTACTACAGAGTACTTCAATGTACTGTAGTTTACTGCAGAGTACTTCTGTGTACTATAGAGCACTTCAGTGTTCTGTAGTTTACTACAGAGTACTTCAGTGTACTACAGAGCACTTCAGTGTTCTGTAGTTTACTACAGAGTACCTCAGTGTTCTTTATTTTACTACAGAGTACTTCAGTGTTCTTTAGTTTACTACATAGTACTTCAGTGTACTGTAGTTTATTACAGAGTACTTCAGTGCACTGTAGTTTATTACAGAGTACTTCAGTGTTCTGTAGTTTACTACAGAGCTCTTCAGTGTTCTGTAGTTTACTACAGAGTACTTCAGTGTTCTGTAGTTTACTACGGAGTACTTCAGTGCTCTGTAGTTTATTACAGAGTACTTCAGTGCACTGTAGTTTATTACAGTGTACTTCAGTGTTCTGTAGGTTACTACAGATTACTTCAGTGTTCTGTAGTTTACTACAGAGTACTTCAGTGCTCTGTAGTTTATTACAGAGTACTTCAGTGCACTATAGTTTATTACAGAGTACTTCAGTGTTCTGTAGTTTACTACAGAGTACTTCAGTGTTCTGTAGTCTACTACAGAGTCCTTCAGTGTTCTGTAGTTTACTACAGAGTACCTCAGTGTTCTGTAGTTTACTACAGAGTACCTCAGTGTTCTGTAGTTTCCTACAGAGTACTTCAATATACTGTAGTTCACTACAGAGTACTTCCGTGTACTACAAACTGATGTGTTTTTGCAGGAGTCTGAAAACAGCTGATTTTTTTGTTTGTTTTGATATTAAAATGTCAGAGCAAAAGTTCAGAAAAAAATCACATGACTGTGACTCATCATACTGAAGTGATACACACAAACACACACTCACACAAACACACACTCGCATGCGTGTGCACGCATACGCACACGCTCATGCTGTGCGCTGCCATCTCTGTGTGAATCAATCTGAGCTCTGCAGCAGAAACTCGCCTTCATCCAGAAAAGACTGAGCGACTGCATGTGTGTGTGTGTGTGTGTGTGTGTGTGTGTGTGCGACTGCATGTGTGTGTGTGTGTGCGCATGTAGCACTCAGGATAAATTATTTCAGTGTGCAGCGTTGCAGAAAGGAGGTGCATTTGATTTATGCATTCCTCTGAGACGGCAGCAGTGTTGGTATGTTAAGAGCTGGGAGGTCAAAGGTCAGCAACACTTAAACCTGCCCTGTGATTGGCTGGGGTCATGGTGGGTGTGGGTGTGGGGTGTTTACTCTGAAAATGTTCACACACGCACGCACGCACGCACACACACACACACACACACACACACACACACAATTCAGATTCAAACAAGTCTAAATAAAATTTACATGTGTAAAACCCGTTTAGAGTTCAGAAAGAAAAAAAAGAACCAGAACATTCTAGAAGGTTCTGCTCGATAAAACCCCTTCCCTCAACTGTACCCAACATGGCTGCCACTACTACTCACGTGATTGTAGCAAGTGAACATCATCGTAAACTACAGAAACAAATGCAGCGTGAACGCAGAGCGCCGGAATCTGCTGAAAGAGCTGAAATTGAGTTGTTAAAGCTAAAAGAAGCAGAACACTTGATTAAAGCTGAAGGAAGCAAAACATTAGCTAAAAGAAGCAGAACGCTAGCTAAAAACTAAAAGAAGTAGAACATTAGATAAAAGAAGCAGAACATTGGATAAAAAAGCTGAATGTTAGCTATAATCCAAAAGAAGCAAAATGTTAGCTCAAAGCTAAAAGAAGCAGAACACTGGATAAAAGAAGCAGAATGTTAGCTAAAAACTAAAAGAATCAGAATGCTAGCTAAAAGCTAAACGAAGTATAACATTAGATAAAAGAAGCAGAACATTGGATAAAAAAAGCTGTTTGTAATTAAGTTTTTCTATTACATTAGTGCTTAGTGTATTTCTAGTTGATGTTTTTCTTAGTTAATCCTAGATGTTATTACTGTTTTTCTCTTACATTTTGTTGTTGGATGTAACTGGGACCCTGTGTACATAATCTCGTTTCATCACATGTACCACATGCGGTGCAAAAGACTCTCTGACTCTGAAGCAAAACATTAGCTAAAAGAAGCAGAACATTGGATAAAAGAAATGTTAGCTCAAACCGAAAAGAAGCTGAACATTAGCTAAAAGAAGCAGAACACTATATGAAAACTAAAAGAACACTAGCTAAAAGCTAAAATAGGCAGAACACTATGAAAGTTAATGGAAACAAAACACTAGCTAAAAGAAGCAGAACATTGGATAAAAGAAGCTAAACGTTAGCTCAAACTTAAAAGAAGCCGAACATTAGCTAAAAGAAGCAGAGCACTATATGAAAACTAAAAGAACACTAGCTAAAAGCTAAAAGAAGCAGAACACTAGTTAAAAGAAGCAGAATATTGGATAGAAGCAGAATATTGGATAAAAGAAGCTAAACGTTAGCTCAAACCTAAAAGAAGCCGAACATTAGCTAAAAGAAGCAGAGCACTAGATGAAAACTACAAGAAGAACACTAGCTAAAAGCGAAACGAGGCAGAACACCAGATGAACGCTAATGGAAACAAAACATTAGCTAAAAGAAGCAGAACATTGAATAAAAGAAGCTGAATGTAAGCTCAAATCTAAAATAAGTAAAATGTTAGCTCAAAGCTAAGCAGAACTTTTGCTAAAAGAAGCAGAACTCTATATGAAAGCTAAATGAAACAAAACATTAGCTAAAAAAAGCAGAACATTGGATAAAAGAAGCTAAACGTTAACTCAAACCTAAAAGAAGCTGAACATTAGCTAAAAGAAGCAGAGCACTATATGAAAACTAAAAGAACACTAGCTAAAAGCTAAAAGAGGCAGAACACTAGATGAAAGCTAAAAGAAGCAAAACATTAGCTGAAAGAAGAAAATAAATAAAACATTAGCTAAAAGAAGCAAAGCACTAGATGAAAACTAAAAGAAGAACACTAGCTAAAAGCTAAAAGAGGCAGAACACCAGATGAACACTAATGGAAACAAAACATTAGCTAAAAGAAGCAGAACATTGAATAAAAGAAGCTGAATGTAAGCTCAAATTTAAAAGAAGTGAAATGTTAGCTCAAAGCTAAGCAGAACTTTTGCTAAAAGAAGCAGAACTCTATATGAAAGCTAAATGAAACAAAACATTAGCTAAAAAAAGCAGAACATTGGATAAAAGAAGCTAAACGTTTGCTCAAACCTAAAAGAAGCTGAACATTAGCTAAAAGAAGCAGAGCACTATATGAAAACTAAAAGAACACTAGCTAAAGGCTAAAAGAGGCAGAACACTAGATGAAAGCTAAAAGAAGCAAAACATTAGCTGAAAGAAGAAAATAAATAAAACATTAGCTAAAAGAAGCAGAGCACTAGATGAAAACTAAAAGAAGAACACTAGCTAAAAGCTAAAAGAGGCAGAACACCAGATGAACACTAATGGAAACAAAACATTAGCTAAAAGAAGCAGAACATTGAATAAAAGAAGCTGAATGTAAGCTCAAATCTAAAAGAAGTGAAATGTTAGCTCAAAGCTAAGCAGAACTTTTGCTAAAAGAAGCAGAACTCTATATGAAAGCTAAATGAAACAAAACATTAGCTAAAAAAAGCAGAACATTGGATAAAAGAAGCTAAACGTTAGCTCAAACCTAAAAGAAGCTGAACATTAGCTAAAAGAAGCAGAGCACTATATGAAAACTAAAAGAACACTAGCTAAAGGCTAAAAGAGGCAGAACACTAGATGAAAGCTAAAAGAAGCAAAACATTAGCTGAAAGAAGAAAATAAATAAAACATTAGCTAAAAGAAGCAGAGCACTAGATGAAAACTAAAAGAAGAACACTAGCTAAAAGCTAAAAGAGGCAGAACACCAGATGAACACTAATGGAAACAAAACATTAGCTAAAAGAAGCAGAACATTGAATAAAAGAAGCTGAATGTAAGCTCAAATCTAAAAGAAGTGAAATGTTAGCTCAAAGCTAAGCAGAACTTTTGCTAAAAGAAGCAGAACTCTATATGAAAGCTAAATGAAACAAAACATTAGCTAAAAAAAGCAGAACATTGGATAAAAGAAGCTAAACGTTAGCTCAAACCTAAAAGAAGCTGAACATTAGCTAAAAGAAGCAGAGCACTATATGAAAACTAAAAGAACACTAGCTAAAAGCTAAAAGAGGCAGAACACTAGATGAAAGCTAAAAGAAGCAAAACATTAGCTGAAAGAAGAAAATAAATAAAACATTAGCTAAAAGAAGCAGAGCACTAGATGAAAACTAAAAGAAGAACACTAGCTAAAAGCTAAACGAGGCAGAACACCAGATGAACACTAATGGAAACAAAACATTAGCTAAAAGAAGCAGAACATTGAATAAAAGAAGCTGAATGTAAGCTCAAATCTAAAAGAAGTGAAATGTTAGCTCAAAGCTAAGCAGAACTTTTGCTAAAAGAAGCAGAACTCTATATGAAAGCTAAATGAAACAAAACATTAGCTAAAAAAAGCAGAACATTGGATAAAAGAAGCTAAACGTTAGCTCAAACCTAAAAGAAGCTGAACATTAGCTAAAAGAAGCAGAGCACTATATGAAAACTAAAAGAACACTAAAAGCTAAAAGAGGCAGAACACTTGATGAAAGCTAAAAGAAGCAAAATATTAGCTGAAAGAAGAAAATAAATAAAACATTAGCTAAAAGAAGCAGAACATTGGATACAATAAGCTGAATGTGAGCTAAAAGAAAGCCAATTCAATATGACTGCCACAACTCATTTCAGAAAACAAAAATAAGCTACAACTCCGTCAACTTTACAGTCACTGAGCTAACGTTTGGCTGGTAGTAGCTGAGAGTCGTCCCCAACACGTGCTGAGATCTCACAAAATGTTATTTTAAACGTTTAAACAAAAACAGCTCCAACTCATCCGTGAGCTGATCCGAGCTTAAAACTCTGTGAGGTCAGGCGGCGGCGGGCGATAAGCATTCGTCGTAGTTTCAGTTTGTGTCTGCTCCCAGCCGCAGCTCTCACACGCTGCTCGGTGGGAGACACGTTTCTGACGACGCCCGTGTGAGAAAATACTAAATACAGACTTAACATTTCAAACCTCCTCAGACGTCTGTGATAGACGTGTGTGTGTGTGTGTGTGTGTGTGTGTAGTCTCACACATGCAGTGATTTAGTGAAGAGAAACAACACAACAGACAGCTCCTAGCGATCAGATGACACATCGGCCTCTTTCAGCCTGGAAGTGAACATGCTCGGCCTTGTCCGGCTGTCACTCATTTATACACACTCACACCCCCACCACACACACACACATACTCACACACATGCGCACACACAGATCAGCTCTGATAAACTCGTTCCACCATTCTTCTGTCTTGTTTTCTGATCCACTCTTTCTGCTCACCGATTCTGCTTTACAAAATAAAATGAATGCTTATTGCTGAAGAACTTGCTGAAAAACAGCTGAAATCAGCTAAAAAACATGCTGAAATGTAGCTGAAATGAAAGAACAAGCCTAA